>RJWJ010001347.1:0-136817 GCA_004363605.1 Indri indri
GGGGGAAGGTGGGGAAGCAGAGGAGAATCCCAAGGACTTTATGGGTAGAAACTGCTTTGGAGTCTAGTGATAAGAGAAATCACCAATCCAAAAAAACATCTTGAGATTTTTAGTGGGAATAGCAGCTGACCACTACTGCATTTTTCTTCTGCTAAACCTTGAAGAAAAGTGAAAGTAAGAAGAGGAAATTTAGAAGATGAGTAGACTTTCTTGCTGACCAGTAGCAAGCAGATAGTTAAAGGACAAAATGATCACAGGTGGTCCACATACACTTTTTTTGTTGTTTGGTTTTTTATTGCAGCAAATATATTTAACATTTACCATTTTACCATTTTTAAGTATACAGTGCAATGACATTAATTATAGTAACAATTTTGTGCGATCATTACCACTACCTAGTTCTAAAAATTTTTATTTACCCCAAACAGAAACTGTATACCCATTAAGCAATAACTCACCTTTTGTACTTTCACCCAGTTCTTAGTCATTTCTATTCTATTTTCTGTCTCTCTGACTTTGCCTATTCTGGGTTCCCATGTAAGTGGAATCATACAATATTTGTCTTTTTTGTCTGGTGTCTTTCACTTAGCAAAATGCTCTCAAGGTTTATCCATGCTGTAGAATGTATCCGAACTTCGTTCATTTTTATAGCTGAATAGTATTCCATTGTATGTAATATACCACATTTTGTTTATTCACCTGTTGATGGACCCTTGAGCTGTTTCCACCTTTCAGCTATAGGGAGTAATGCTGCTGTGGACATTGGCATACAGCTATCTGTTTGAGTCTCTACTTTCAGTAATTTGGGGTATATACCTAGGAGTGGAATTGCTGGGTCATATGGCAATTTCATGCTTAACTTTTTGACGAACCACCAAAATGTTTTCCACAGTGGCTGTGCCATTTGACACTCCCACCAGAAATGTACCACAGTTCCAATGCTCTACACTCTTGCCAACACTGTGGCTTCCTAGTTGGTTTTTTGTTTGTTTGTTGTTGTTGTTAGTGTTAGTTTTTTTTGAAATTCTAGCTATTCTAGCAGGTACACACACAATTTTTTTCAGCAAGCTATGTTGAAGACACCAAACCATGTGTCTAGTCTTGTAGCTGGAAATTTGTGGTGATTAGTTTTACTCAAGCCAGGGGGGTAAGGGGAGAAACAGAGTTAAAGAATGTGGTTATTAGAGGTAGTTTATGAGGAGGTCCTTCATCCCACTGGAAAATCTCTTGTGTTTGGAACCATAAGTTGGTCATCTTTGCATCCCCAGCATGGAACTCCATGCTGAAGACAAAGTATTCCATAGGAGAGATTGGAAATTAAAGAGTTTATCAAAAAAGTTATTTAGTAGGAAATTATTTTTAAAATATACATGCCCACAAACCTTTCCAGAAGAAAACTAGGAACAGGGGTATTATAGTCAACTCACAAATATAAATATAGAAATACACTGAGCAATTTACTCAGCAGTCTTTTTATTGGAATAGAAGTCTACCAATTGGAGTTCAGCATGATTTTTCTTGCCCAAAACACAACACAATGACAATAATTTCTGCCTTTGGCTTTTGAAAAAGTGAAACAAAAACTTAAAGATACTTGCAAAGCTATGAGAACACCAAGTCCTTCCAAGTTTTTTAACTTTTTTTTTCCTGGATTTTGTGTCATTATCTACCATTACCAATATTTTCGGCAACTCCACTTGACCCAGTCTTTCCAAAGTATTTAATTCTCTTTTTGCTAAACTGATATATAATGGGTTACTCTACATTGCGCATAAGAAAGTTTAGGGTCAAATGCAACTGATTCTTTGTAAGCACAAAATTCGTCCCTTGGTTGTCCATGCTGGTGGGATGTTGGAGAATAGCCTACTAGCCTCGAGTGGTCAAGATGACATGGACATTCTCACAGATGCTTTAAAGAAAAGATGGAGACAGTTGGGTAATCTGTCAAGTTGGTTATATTTATGTATGCAGAGCTATTTTTACAGAATTGTCTTTGGTAAAACATAATTTAGTAGATAAAATATGCTCTCTTCTTTGAGCAAGTTTTGGAAGGCCAAGCTGCTAATAGAATTATACCAGAGTCAAGATGCGGCTCTTTTACATACACCCAAATAGCAGGCCTGAATCCCAACAGACAATGAACAGGCCTAGCAACATCTCTGAAGTATCAGACTTCCTAATGCCGGAAATCAAGAAGTGGACCTTCGTAAGGACCGGGCCTCCCCTTTCCAATGTGACCCGATCTTATTCTGAACAGGCAAATTGTTTGAAGGAAAATTCCAGATTATTAGTATTTGTATTGGAGCCTGGAAGTCACCTTTATCAGCCTGTTCCTGAAATAGCAGCCTGGGAAGACTGAGGAGTCAATCTCCTTTTATTTCAGAAGAAAACTGCATAGAAGGAAAGTGTAGGTAGAAAGTTTCTAGTCTCTCTGCCTCAGGCAACATGTGTACCCTCCTTCAAAAGAAGGCTTGGGGCAGAAGGAACACTTAGAAGAAACCAAGGCAGGTATGTTTTATGCAGTGAATCATCTGTATAATTGGAATTCTGACTTCGAAATTTTATCTCCAAGCTTGATTGACTCCACTCCTTATACATCAAATTGATCAAAGCAGAAATTACAGATTCAAATTTATGGTAGAGTTAAGAAAAAGAAAGCAGAATGATGAGTCAGAAGGTAAGAGGCCACGTAACTCAATTTTTTTTTTCCAGCACAAAGCATTTATGGATTTTTCTGGCACCTCAACTAAAAAGATGTTCCTTTAAAACAGTGTTACTTGTTTATACAAGTCTTGTTTTAAAAATGGAAAATGGACCACATGATCCATCTTCCCCAAAATGTTTAGATTAATTCAAATCAAAGAACTGATTTTAGTATAAATTTATGTATTCAACAAATACTTTATCAAGCACCCACTATTGGTCAGGCTTTGTTCTAGGTGCTAGAGTTACAATAGTGAACAAAAGAGGTAAAAACCTTCATCTTCTTGAAGCTCAGACTCCAGTGTCTGAGATAAGAAAACTTTATGGAAATATACAGACATATATATGTCTGCCTGTGTAATAGGCTATAATATACATAACAGGATATACATAGTTTTCAGGGAAAAACATGGTTAACATATCTGTGCCTTACCTTGTAACACAGAATAAAAATATGGTCCATGCTGAATTCCTGGGCCCAGCCTTAACCGGCGTCGCTGCCATTTTATGGGGTGCCTTACCTCTGCTGAGCTAAGTAATTGCTAGATCCACACGGGAGATGAGCCCCCAGACTGTGTGAGCAGAGAAGTGACATACCAGCTATCAGGCTGAGAAATGAATGCAAATGAATTCTCCACCCTCCCGGCAGACACTGCTCCCACTGCCTTGCCCTTCTCCATCCCCTGCCAGTTCGCAGAGAAAAGGATGGATATTACCAATGATGTTCACTTCATGTCTCAGTGACCTAGAAAGGGCTATGTGCAGCAAGGCGCGGTGGCGCACTGGTGACGCTGAGCCAAAGAGGAGGGCGGTGTAATTGAGAGCCGTTTGGGAAGCCCAGGCCCTTTCCCCTTCTGCACTTCTTCCCAGGAGGCTGGGGGAGGGAAGGCAGCCCAGGGGCCCCTGTGATTGCCAGAAGCTTGACCACAGGCACGGGCCCCTTTCCTCAGGGCTGCTACCAACTGCATTGGGGAATAGAGGATCTTTAAGAAAAGAAGAACCTAGCTCTGCATTCTCTAAGGTTTCTTATTCAGGTGAGAAGGGAAGAGGGGATCTCTGGGGGATGTCATAGTGTCCCACCAGGTCCCTTTGTGGGATCAGTGCATCCACCCCCCACCTCCAGCTGATTTGAGGATTGGCTGCTCACCGCGGTCCCCTTCTTTAGGGACCACTCCATCTGGGAGGCACTTACACCTCTCCCCATCCCATAGCTCATGACTGAGTGGTTATCAGAGCCCCTTAATACTAAAGGGAGTGAGACACACAGAAGCTAAAGGGTTTTCCTCAAAGTCTCACAATCCAGTCAGTGGTAGAAGGGGTCTGCCTGACTCCAAGTCCACCCCCTCCCACCCTGATCAAATAGTTGCTTTGTTCTCTTCTCCTCCTTCGGAGAAACAACCCCAGTTCATCACAATTCCCTCTCCCCCTTGCTGTCACAGTGGTTCCTGATGTTTGTTGCTAAGGCTTCACCTTGTATCACCCAGAAGCTCTATCCTATGGCTTCATCAAGACACATTATTCCTGAAAAGCTGGTAGACATTCAGGACACTCTGCTTTCGTCAACTGCCCAGGTGGTGGCAGATGTTTTCTTCATTATTCTTTGTTTTCTGCTTGATGCATCTGTGTGTGGGTGGCGTCATTGTGTTGAACAGAGTCTCTTTCTCTCCTCTGTACAAAATGGGCTTGGGGGTGGACAAGGAAGAGAAAGAGAAAGATGTAAGGTTCACACAAGAGTAGAGGGACCCTTAGCCTGTCAGCTGGGGCAGGAGGAAGGTGCATGTCTGAGCGGTGCCTCCTGCCTTTCAAGCCTGGAAAAATAACAGCAGAGGCACGAGGGCTCCCACCCTCAGATATCCCCTTTCCTGCTGACACTCACTGAATGTCATGAAGATTGCAAGATGGGTGGAATTTTTTTTTTTTTTTTTTTGGATAAAAATGTGGTGGATGTTGGATAGAAGTAAATTAGCAAAAGATGATAGAGTATGAACACGACACCCCTAGCAACAACAAGGAGGAAGTAAATTTTCCAGATAAATTAAAAGAATAAAAGCATCAAAACTTTATAAAAACATTCCATTTTACGGGAATCTTTCCATTATCTAACATTCCTTCTCATTAAAATGTATACAGAAGGAAATCTTACTTTTTCCTGGTGAGATGACATCCACATCATGATGATCTCACGTGTGCTGTCAGTAGCATCCTCCAGGCTGCTGAAGCAATGACCCAGGGCCTGGTACACTGACCAGTCCCACTGTGCATTTCAGTGGATGACAAAGAAAGGCTAAGGAATGCCCCAGATTAAGGGAGACTGAGGACACATGGCCATGAAAGACAATACATGATCTTGGACTGGATCCTGTGCTAAAGAAAATGCTATAAAGGATGAGACTGGGTCCGTTGACAAAGTTGGGATTGAGACAGTGGGTTAGATAAAACTATCGTGTCGATGTTGAATTTACTAACATTAATGACTGCACAGTGGGTGTGTGAGAGGTTATCCCTATTCTTAGGAAATACATACTGAAGTGTTATATTAAGGGAATAAAAGGCCACAATGTGTGCAACTTACTCTCAAATAGTGTAAGTTATATATATTAATTTTTGGTATTTATATGTGTATATTCTCTTGTATGTACTTTCAAATAGTATTTTCCAGTACTATAAGTGGTATATATTAGTATATAAGTATTAATGTATACCCAATCTCTCACATATATGTACACACACACGTACACAGACACATATGTATATAGAGAGAGCAAGCTGCTAAAACGAATGAGGCAGAATGTTAACGACAGATGATTCTGGGTAGAAGGTATACACATGTTTTTTGTACTGTTCTTGCGACTTTTCTGTTTGGATTATTTCCCAAGGAAAGAAACAAAAAAGCTTCCCTGAAGATGCAGCTGTGCAGTACTAAGACTGGGTTTTATGTGTGGCACATAAGAGCAGAGTCATTATTTATACATATGTATGATATTGCATCCACACTGATAGACATGAACATTTTATAAAAAATACATTGATGCTAGAAAACCTAGGTGAGGATTGCTGGTGTTGGGGCTGAATATAAATCTCCTGGTATTTCATGAGTGTTTGTGACATTTGATGGGAGTTTTGGCAGCATGGGCTTGCTAAGTGGGGTGCAGGGACTGTTGGCTTTAAATGACTTGAACTAGTGTCGAGTTTCAGTTGGAGGCGTTGGCAAGGCTTGGAATAAACTTAAATAGGGGTAGAAGACGATCTTCAGGGAGTTGAGGCGGCAAACCCATGTTTCAGTGAATGGGGAGAGTGAACGATGGCATTTGGAATGACCTCTTTTCCTAATATGCCATCATTTGAATAAAGCTTAGATTAAAGCAGGGAACAAGAAACACCTTAAGCTTGAAAAAAAAAAAGTAGAGGCAAGGTTGAAGGAAGAAAAAAAATTGAGACTTATCTCTCCATTTATATAAATCCAATCCTCCCAGCCCCAGCCTTTCCTGTCTCCTCTATTAATGACCAGAGCAGAGGATTTCCCCACGGGGAATCCTTATTCAGAGCTGGAGATGTTGACAGTGGTCTCCAAGGGAAACTGGTGAAGGTAACAAATAGAGTGGCTCTGGAAGGCATTTGGGAACCAAACCCAGATAATAGAAAAATGATGCTCACATGAACTAAGTTTTCTCATGTACAGAATAGAAACTTACGTGCTGTATCCATCTGAAAAATGCCCCCTTGTAACTTGATGAGAAGAGATTGAATTGGCACAAAAATACAATCTATCCTCCTATTTTGCTCCTACCTTCACTCCTCACAATTCACAATTTCACAACCTTTATAAGAAGCAAGTTTGTTTATAGGAAAATGCCCACTTGATGATCAAATAATTTATTTTATGTAGCACTGATTCACTTCAGCATGCTATTATATTTTACACAGAGGTTGCTTAAATCCACTGCTGAAATGCAGCTACCTCTAGGGGGAAAAAAATGTGTTAACAGATAAATGACTCCCACTACGTGCTAGTTAATCTTTGGAGCGAATAACAGAACAATCCATAAAGCATGGAAAGATTTTGAGTAGTTGGAACTTCACTCTCCGAGCTGGCATTTAGCCACGTGTTAAGACTAAAGCCTCGGGTTTTCCTAAAAGTACCGTGGGATCCGTAATAGCCCCGAGTGTTTGGTGCCTCATTTTTATATGTCATCAGAAAGATGGAATGCCAGGAGTACATCTGGGGTCTGGGTTTAGTACTGGCTGGCGGGAAAGGGTTCCATACAGTCAATCACTTCCCACGTAAGGCAGACATCCCCCTAAAGATTAGTGGACGTGCCAGTAAAATACGAGCATGTATTTCCCACGCTACGAGGAGCGCGAGACAAGCAGGCTAACTTGTGACGCTGAGATATGTTGGGGTGTTGTGGTGCATGTATGCCTTAGCGACTGGGGGTCCTGGCCACAATGACCTCATGGGCCTGGGCAACCAAGAGAGTGTGATGTGCTGGTCAACAGTACAGAGAACGTGGTTGTGCCCTTCAGTGCTGCCCACTAATGGGGACTCAGTTTCATGTCACGAAGTGGAGTTTAAGCCCAATTTAATGGTACAGGTCCGTGGCAGAGACATTCAAGAAACTAAAGCTTCAGTATAAGACACCAAGTTGCTGAAAGTTGTGTTTGTAAACACAGGAAGGCTTAGTGTATTGAGTGAGGGGACCCCGGGAACTTGTGGAACCCACAAATGAAACCCTAATTCTTGAAATCAGGACAATTAGGCTAAGACCTCTCTGGGGAAACCATCTGAGAAATATATTTGAACTGTGAGACTCCTCACATGTGTGTGTATGTGTATGTGTGTGTGTGCATGCATGTGCGCACACGCATTTCCTATTTTATTCAACTCCAAAACTATCATGAGTTCAGTCTTTATTCCTTGCCACAATTAGAAAGGGAACCATAATTCGAAGGGTTTGTTAGCAGCTCTGCTACTGTTCCCTAATAGTTTGTGTAGTTTCTAATGACCTGAATGCCACCCAGGAGGGCTTTGTAATAGAGCTGTGTCACCACAGGCGCTGTGCAAAGTGAGTGTTACTTAATCACAGCCACCAAAGATGAAAAATGTAGTATTTCTTAAGGAAGCTTGTGAGGCTGTAATTTTAAAGTGCCACTAATGTAATGTGGAGTAGGAGGAGGCCTCCATTTCTGGCTTCTCTTTTATTTCCTGGTTTGAATGCTTTTGGCAAAAATAAAAATTTCTAAATGGCACTCATAATAACAGAACTGGAGGCAAAGGGAAACTTCTTGATTGTGCCGTAAAATATGAAAACAGAACCTGGTGAGCATGTGGCATTCTGGAAGGGTTCGCAGTGTTGGTCAGGGTCTGGGAAAAGTGCCCACGTGAAAATGACTGTTACCCAGTGGCTAGCCCAAGGACGAAGAAAGGGATTATTTAAAGATGCTTATTCAAAAATCAGTGAGATAAAAAGTGAATATAATCATTTTGGTCACACAATGAAGGTCCTTTAAATTGAGGCCCTTTACCTCTTTAATGGTTTTCAGGCGCTGACTCAAGCTTTTGTCCACAGCTGGGCAGGTCCTCTCTGCCATTTATAGTTAGGTTGATCTTTTGACCAAATTCTGGATGTGGGGTTTGACATGTATTCTGTGTTCTTTAGTTCATCAGTTATGTTTTGTGTGGGGGTTCTAACTCTGTACAAGCTGCAATCATCATAGAGCTTATGATCTAGTGGGAAGACCAGATATTAAAGATGCAATGACAAGTATAAGTCCTTTGACATAAGGAAAATATACGGTAAACAGGTACTTATAAGGGCAGGGTGCTAATCTCATTTTAGGATCAGGGCGTGTTATATATAATTGCATATGTAGGAACATAGATTTAAATATATATGCTTGTATATGTGTTTATACATACATACATGTACATATGTATTAATGTTGCCAGATTAAATAAAGTACAATATGTACAGTTAAATTTGAATTCCATATAAATTAGTAATTTTTTTGGGATAGGTATATTCCACGTAATAACTGGAACATAATTATACTAATAGTGTTGTTTATCTGAAATTCAAATTTGACAGAGCATCCCATTTTTTATGACAGCCCTTAGATATATGTATGTGTGCATGTCTGTGTGTGTCTGTATATGTGTGTTGTGTCTGTATGTGTGTGTATCTGTATATGTGTGAGTGTATACATGTGTCTGTATATGACTGTGTATATGTGTGCATGCCTGTATATGTGTATATATCACATATGCACCCCCCCCAAGGGCAAATGTAAGAGAGAGGAGTGTGAGCAGTAGAAAGCATCTAAAAATAGGGCCTATGGATGTGACCTCCAAGGCTTTACTCTTTCCAATACCTTCTTTTCCACTGCATTTCCATTTACCTCTTTTGAACAGGGAGCATTAATTACTGGTGCCCCCATGTCCTGTTAAGGGCACCTGATCTGCAGTCCTCAAAGGAGCTGAAACCTCCCTGGTCTCCTGAGCTTCCTTCCCTCTTCCTCCAACAGCCACTTCCTAGGTAGAGCTTGTATGAGCCCTCTCCCCTCAACCAACCCCAGTAAGCAGCTACTGTGGGTATGGAAATTGCCTTGGCATTCCAAAAGCATAGCTTTGATGACAGGAATACTTCAACGCAACCATTGAGGATCAGAGACGCTTGCAGTTCTGAAACATACAGGAGGGCGCACTGTGATTTTAAATAACGAAATCAATGTTTTCAAATCATATGCCATCTCTAAACAAATGCCCTTCCCTTCACAGGAGTCAGCCTAGGCATATATTTCCACATTATTGTCCTGGCTGACCTTGGGATAGTTCCTTAACTCACAAATCCTCTGCTTCCTCATCTACAGACCAGGGTTGCTATGTAACTAGCCCACATGACTGTCAAGAGGATTAAATTAGATAATGCAAATAAAGAACTCAGGGCAATACCCAGAAAATATAGAAAGAGCTATGAGACGTCTGGGCGTGCAAACTCGGGTCCTGCTGCATGGCCTCTACTGCCATCTGAATCAACTGCCAGCTCAGAAGTCATTTCAGACCTTTCTCACATGTTCTCAGAAACATGGCAAAGAGTTCATACCCATGAACTCACATAAAGAACTGTATTTTGGGGGGGACCAGGGTTCAGCTTTGGAAGAGCAAGGGGAGCCCACAACAGCCATAGTTAAGTGAAGACCTGGTAGGCGTTAAGTGTGAACTTCCTAAGACATGGTCCAAAACCAAAATCCACTTCACGCTCAGAATGTTTGCTCAGTGTGCTGGGAGCATCTCGAGGCTGTGAGAACGAATTTCTCTTTGATGCTGACATATTAAAATAGATATCCCTCAACGTGCTTTGTAGTCAAAAGATAGATGGCCTTGGAGACACTCTGTCACTAGGGAAATAGATTTTGCTATTATCAGAGAGAAAGAGCCGGGCCATACTCCATACAGCAATTAACTTGAATAACCTTTTGAGGTTTTTTTTTTTTTTCTTAATTAGGGCTTAGAGCACAAGAATATGTTATAACAGAGAAGATTTTTTTAACCAAGTGAGGAATTTTTTTTTAATTTTTATTTTGGATGCAGAAAAACAGTCTGTACAATTATGTTTTCAAAGCCAGCTTCATTTTGAAAACCACAAAGCCAAGGGCATGCTATATAAAGATGTTATATTGTACCTTGACTTCTTGTCAACTGTCATTAATCTGTAACTTCTAAGCAAGAAACCAAAAAATTTTAAAAGATCTTCTATTGAAATGTGTCCAAAAGTAGCAATAGAGAATTTCATTCATCTCAAGATACTGGGTGAGTTCAGACTCTCAACACTGACCTTTTACCTTCAAGGCTGTGTCTTGCCTTGCACCCACCCTCCCCAGGACCAAGTAAACCTGTCATGTCAAATTGCTGTTGGAGCCGAAACTAACTGGAACAAGCTAAAGAATTTCACCCCAGTGATTAGTGGATTTCAGATTGCTTGTCAAAACCACTCGGTGTTATAAGAGTTGGCATAACCCCACAAAGTGCTTCTTAAATATGCCTTTATTTGGTTCATTTTCAATGTCTGCTCATAATTGCCACATAACTGTATTTGACTGAAAAGGAACTTTAATTTCATGTTTGGAACTTTAGCTTTAAGTTAAATGAAAAGTAGGAAATATAAAATACTTTTTTAAAAAAAGGAGACACTTATATTGACCACCCTATGCTAATTTGGTGGTAGATTTAGTCAGATGCATGGCGGTATGTCTGATAAATGATAGAATTTCCACATCTCTGATGGGATAAAAGTAATTGTTGGTTTATACCATTGTAAAACCAATTATGTAGAAATTTGGGGGTTTTAACACATTGATACCATTCCCTTTTGGTCTCAAAGTATGAATCTATGGAGAAAAAGAAAATCGCTAATGCTGTTACTGGGACTATAGGGAAGATGGCATGGGCTGGAGGAACAGGGAGATTTGGGGCCAGTTCCATGACATGCTGTCATCTCTAATACCCTCTGCAGCATTTAGAAAACCTGCCACTGCTGGCCCCCCGACCCGAACCTCAGTCAAAACCTCCTCAGACTAGTTTGCTAGGGCTTCTTTAGCAAAACACCACAGACCAAGTGGCTTAGCAACAGAAATTCATTTTCTTACAGCTCTGAAGAGTAGAAGTCTAAGAGCAAAGTGCCAGCTGACTCAGTTTCTGGGGAGGGCTTTCCTCCTGACTTGCAGACAGCCACCTTGTCCCTGTGTCCTCACAGGGCAGAGAGAAAGTGAGCTCTCTGGTGTCTCTTGTAACAGTACCAGCCCTATTCAATCAGGGTCCCACTCTTATCTCATTTAACCTTAATTGCCTTCCTAAAGACCCCCATCTCCAAGTGCAGTCACATTGGGGGTTGGAGCATCAACATATGATTCTTTAGGTCCATAACAATGACTAAGAACAAAATACAGTATCTGTGTTTTGGCAAATGACTATTCTGCATCTCGTCTGTAAATGTTCTTCTGTCACCAACAACAAACATGCATTTAGCATCAAAACACTGGGTAGAATATTTTACCAAGCAATGTAAAATTTTAACAATGTAAAAGAAGGCTCTATTGCCCTCAAGACCAAATATTTGTAGTTGATGTCGGGCTTGTTAAATGTTGACTTGTATTTAGAATGTCACTTTTTATGCAGCTGTCTTTGCAAGAAAAATAATGTTTTGAGTTTAATTGCACCCTATAAAACACTAATCATTGTTCTATGGCATGAGATCTAGCATTGGTCAAATTCTGTTTCACAAAATATAATAAATGTAAACAGCTGTTTCAGCTGTTAAGTACTTTTTTCTGGCACCGTAATTATAATAAAGGAATCCCATTGTATGTCTAACAGTGTAGACTCACAATCTATAAAATGGTGGTGGATATAATGAAACGGTAATAGATTAGAGGCTCAGGTGAAAGGCCTAATAAGGTAATGGACTGGGAAGCAGGTAAAAGCCCTAAATCACCGTCTTTGAACCTCAGTCTTCCTCTTTATAAATAAGTGACTTGAGCTAGGTGATCTTTTAGGGTCATTACAGGAAAAACATTCTCTCATCTCATCTCAGGAAACAAAGTAGGAAGATGCTTTGATAAAATTAGTGAATAAATATCACTTGGAAAAAAGTAGTGAAAATAAGTTAAAATTCAAGTGATTATCAGTTGGAAATAATTTTTGCATTACAAGATTACAGACAAGCCTCCCACATGAAATCACATAAGCTAGCTTTTTGGAAGGTATTTTATATGAAACAAAATCCCAGGCTGTGTCGAACCAGCCAGACAAAATAAACTCGATGACCCCATCCAGCCTTTTTCCATCTCTAATTGCAATGCATCTGTAATTGAAAAATGTCTTCAGGGAAGTGCACTGTTGAACAGCCTTCTGCCTGAACAACATCATCCTAACACACATTTCATAAGAGACTTCGCTGTTCTGACAAGTTACACATCTTAAGTGTAAAACCACAGTGATATTGTTACTGTTTGCTCAACCCCCTGCCAGAGCTGGGATTCACACCCTGAAGCTGTATTTCTTGAGTGAATTCAGATGAAATCTTTGTTCTCATTCCATCCTATGGCACAGCTGCCTTAAAATTCACCACCACCGACAGACAGGGGACTTCCTTGGAGATAATGCCCCACAGGAAATTTCTTTCATGAATCAGATAAGGAAGTAGATCCAACCCACCATGGAGAGTGTAGGGCCGTGGTATGCCAGGCTGGCATTATAATCTCATTTGCCACATGCTTGTTGAACAGTCTTTGTGCTGGAAGCTACAGTAGGCATCTGGGAAGGGGTGCCATGGTACACACTTCATCCCCTGTGTGTGGGGAACTATCCCAGGCCCAATATCCGAGCTAAAATCTGCTCTCCTTCACAATAGGGAGAAAGGAAGTAAAAGTCAAAATATATTGCTGAATCATCTACTCTTTTTATTAGTCACTTTGCTAAGTTGATTTCAACTCAGCTTCTCTGGATCAGGGTTAAAATGCCTAAGACATCATTTTTTGATGAATATTTCATGGAATTGCATGGCAGACTGAAAAGAGCTAGAGTAGACTTCATGCCCTGCTGCTGTCACCTCCCTGACTTTAGTCACACAATCCCTATGAGCTTTGGTTCCCTCATCTGTCAATTTGGAACAATAACATCCACTCCATAGAGTGATGATGAGATTTCCCGTATGCAAGGTAACGCAGTGCTTTGGTGTGCCTCCTGCCACACCACTTATTAGCTCGGTGACTGTGCCATGATTTCCTTATCTGTAAAATGGGAATAATAAAAAAAATGCTTTGTCATAAAGTCGAGGGAGCCCTCAATAAATGCTACCTCTTATTGGCCTGTAGAATGCACCTGTGCCTAATAGATGCTCAATAAAAGTTCCCTTCCTCTTCCCTTTTTCTTCTCCAGTTGCCCTCCTTGAGCAGACATAGAAACTGGAAGTCACAATTTCTGTTGTGTTAAGAATGCTCTGCATGTTTCCAGGAGTCTTCCTCTGAACACCCTTCAGGAAGTACTCTCTGGGAATTTCAAAGTCAAGGAGGGATAAAACATAGGAAAGGAATTTCTAAAATAATATTTTAAATATACAAACTTGCAAAGCTGGGTAGCCTTGGGCAAGTCCCTTAATCTCTCTATTCTTTACATGTTAAGTTATAAAATGGGGGAATTGGAATAAATGATCTCTGGAATCCCTTTCAACCACAATAACACATGAGTCTATCATTATCATTGAATGCAAATGTGTGCCTAAGGCCATTAACTCAGCTGGTGAGAGTACAGCACTGGGGCCAAACTCAGAATCATGATACATGCTGGCTGACTTCGTGGTACTTTTGGTCCACCTCTAACACCAGCCAAATGGCTTGTATTTTTCCCGTGTGGAGCAGATGAGGATACATAACAATGGATTATTTTTCAAATCTGTCAGCAACTCGGAGTCTATGCCCTATTGCCAATGGGTGTGTAGCTTCATTTTCAACATACGCAGAGCAGTAAATCTGCATATCATAGAGCAGACTGTGTTCGAAGAAGAGGCTCAGAATGGTAGTCTATGTTCTCTATAGCCAGCCCAAGTAGCAGAAGTCTATTTTAGTGGTGTCTCCATTCAAGTAAAAGTGTGAAGATGGAGAATAGAAAGGGTAAAGCAATGCGGCAGGAACAAAAAAAGAGAGACTTCAAGCAGAGGACACGATAGTTTGCATAGCTGGGAAAAATTAACTCCATAGATGGATTGAGTTGGCAGATTTCTTAATATTCTAAAGAATTCTTTGTGTAGGTTTTGGGGATTATTTGCATTGACTGGAGTTGAAAAATAACTAAGCCGAAATGGTTTTCGAGCTATTTATTGTGTTAGTAACAAATGCCAAAATCATCTCAGCAAACACATTGGGTTTGAACCACGTGGCAGAGATGTTGCAGGAGTGTGGGGTCCATGTGAGGTGACCAGGGCCTCAATAAAGCCTGGCGCCTCAGTAAAGGCAGGAAAGAGGCAGCACAGAGTGGTGGTGGCACTTGACAGTTGACTGATTCTGTTACAGGACCCAACAAAGTGATTAACATCAAATAAATTAAGGTGCTCCTTGGAAAACTGCAACACGATCAAGGGCTGTCAGGGAGGTTGCATAAAGTTAGCATACAGAAACGCGCCCCTCCCGCTTCGCTTCCTCAGGCCTGGTATTCTGGCTCTGGGTTTTGCTATCAGGTGTGATTTGATCTCCAGGCCTCTTGCAGGGACGGAGATACCAAGGAGTCAGGGGGTCTGACAGTGATGCATTACGTGATAGGATGCTGAGGCTGATTATGATGCAGGTGACAGAAATGAATCACCTCTTGAATATGCTGACATTGGCGCTGCGGGAGGAGACAGAGTCAGTGCTCTTTCCATGTCAATAATGAAAAACAGGAAGTCAACTCTGCCTGGAACCGTATTTGCTTGAAACCAGGATGGTTAATGTTGGAGGTAACTTTACGGTCCAGGCCACTGTTATCCAGAAAACAAAACACACACACAAACTATTTTAGCACTTTTGGGGGATACAATTTATGTATTGCCTCTTCCATCTCACTTTTCAGATCTTACGTATAAATTATGATAAAATTACCAAATATATGTCCTGATCACCTACATCCTTGCCTATGGAAGCTTAGAATGAGCATCAGCCAATCAGTAAAATCACCATTAAAATATAAACGTGGTAAATAATAGGACAAAAACTTGATAATGCTATGAATGGTGGGCTCTAAAACAGTTAATAATAATAGTTTTACCACTCCTCTGGCACTTATATATTGCCACGTAGCTCTAGTTTTCTTCAAATGAATTAATGTCCTGTCTTCGCTCCTTAATTAGATTGTAAATTCCTTCAAAACAGGAACCATGATAACTTAAAATCCTTTGTAAATTCTCAGAGCTTCTAGCACACAATCCTTTGCATGTTTGGGCACATCGAGAACCAAATGAAATCATACTGATGTATTAATTTCACTAAATGAAAAGGTATGTAAGTTCTCTTAGTTGCAAGAAAAAGCACAGGTTGTTTAGATAAGGAAATGTCAGAGCCTTGAGAAATATCAGATGTCATTCAACAAGAAGCTGAGTGAGGGGAGGCAGCCGATCTGCATCGCCCCTCAGAGGGATGGGGTTTAATTTGGGAAGGTGAAGTTAGCAGAGGCTGGCCAGGCTGAAGGGAGAGTCCCAGATGAAGGCCTTAATAACATGGGTTATTTTCCAGTGTGATTGGAAGTCAGTACAACTCTCCAAGATAGGTAGAAAATCATCCTATTTTCAATGCCACCAGGCTGATAGCATTAGAGAAAAATCACCAGTTTCCTTGATCAGACATCCACATTCTTTGTGAGCGTTCATATTAATAATTTCAAATGCTCCCAAAGTGATAGACCACATGGATTTTGTACATTTATAAACATAAAACTCATTAGTAGGGCCTATGTTTTTAGTACTGGAATTTGCATTGTTGCTTTTTCAAAAACCAGATCCAGGTCGCATTAGATCTTATTTATTCTGTAAAATAAAAGAAAATAGCAATGAAAATGCAAAGGAAAAACTTATATACACAATTACTGTGAATAGAATCACTGAAAGAATACATTTATATTGTTTTTGTATAACAATGAGAAACTTTACTCACTTACATTATTTCAAATTATGACTTCCTGTTGTTTTTCTACAGTTTGCAAAAAATAAATGATGTGTCACATTTAATCTCCTTTGTCCTTAGATTTACCATAATAAATATTAAGGTGGTGCATTTATTATAGGGCTTTTCACTTGAAAGACAATACCCATTAATTTTACACCTTATGTTGACAGGCCCTCCAATATAATATTAGAATATTATTGTCTAGGGCTAGGCGAGGTGCCTCATACCTGTAATCCCAGCACTTTGGAAGGCCAAGGTGGGAGAATTACTTGAGGCCAGGAGTTTGAGACGAGCCTGAGCAACATAGCAAGACCCCGTCTCTACAAAAAATAGAAAAGTCAGCCAGGCATGGCCGTGCATGCCTATAGTCCCAGCTACTTAGGAGACTGAGGCAGGAGGATCACTTGAGCCCAGGAATTTGAGGTTACAGTGAGCTATGGCATTATTGCACTCTAGCCCAGGTGACAGAGTGAGACCCTATCTCCAAGAAAAAAAAAAAAAAAAAAACAGAATATTGCCGTCTCCATTCTAAATTATTTTTAAAGGGATGGGAGAGGCTAACACCGCAATTACTTTCAATCTCAGGGCTCATACTTTGCTTCTGGAAAATTCTCAGCTATTACCTTTCTACATTTCTTCTCTATCGTCTCCATGTGTCCATTTTTTCTTCTGGGAATCCTATCAAATCCACGTTGGAGCTCCTCAATCCATACTCCGTGTCTCATATTTCTTTCATATTTTATATTACTTCATCTTTATGTCTTTTCTATTTTTCTTGTTTTATAGTTTTTCTGTCACCACTCTGCTTGGAACCAGAGAGGGGTACATTAAAGTATGAATTCACTCAGCCATGTTCACCAAAGGTCTCAGCAAAACTGCTCTATCTGTTTATCTACCTCATGTGTTTAAACATAACTTTGAAGGTATGGACCATAAATTTACACTTCCCCAGGCACTGAAGAAAATAATGGCTTTGGGGTTTTTTTTCTTCTTTTCCAGAAAGGGATAAGTTTAAATAACACTTCAAGTAAAAAAGAAGACAGAGAAACAAAAAGCAAAACTTAGGCAAATCCTTCTATAGACAAAATTCCAGCTTTCTGTAATACAGAAATACTTTAAGCTGATAAACAAAAAGGGTTTCTACTCAGTCTGAACCAAAGACAAATGTGGATAAAAATGTACCTAATCCTCCAGAGAATCAGGACAGCACCTAAGATTTATGTGCATTCCACACAATGGGAAATAAATATATTCTCTAAATTTTAGAGCTTTAAGATGTGACTGCTTTAGTATACCAGCTAACACCTACAAAAGTGCAACAACAAAATACATAAATCAATAAACCATTTCTCTATATACTGCATACTTAAATAATCCGTTTTGAAGTGGGAGTATTGCACTGGTAATAAAAACACACAGACTTTTTCTTCAATCACTATGCTGATTAGTTCAGGCTCGCCTTCCTTTAGGGTTCTGTGAAACATCACTAACACATAAAATAGTTACAGAAATAATACATCTCATAGACTTGAATTTATAAAAGCCTTGGATTTGAAATTTATTTTTCAGAAGAATATGAAATTTGCGTATTTATTCAAAAGTATTAGTTCGGTTACCTTTCCTGGTTGAACTACGCGAGCAGGTTGGAAGACAAAGTTTTTAAAATTCTGTCACTAGAATAAATTATGTTTTAGTTTCATATCCTTTGCTTCTAGAATACGAGCTTCATCAGGTCTTGTAGAACTCAGTCTATATTGTGAAGCACCCTATTCTCAATGCATATATTCAACAAATATTTCTTTAATGAACCTTTATCTCTTAGAAAATATTTTTTTTAATTTAAGAGGCACAGCATGACTTAATAAACTAAGAACCCCAAAGGTATGTAAATAAAAAATTCAACCTTGGCATAGTTTAAATTCAGTCTCCTCAACTCTGGGTCAGGTATAACAATCTCTGTTCCATGATAGGAATGAAATATTTAGTGACCTTGGATGATATGAAGACAAACTTAATGTGATATGAAACATTGTGCGCTAATAGTATCTATTACTTCTAAAAATATGTGCTTCTTTGATCCTTGTCTGCATTTGGTTTTATTTTTCCAGCTTCCATTTGGTTC
This sequence comes from Indri indri, assembly GCA_004363605.1. NCBI lineage: Eukaryota > Metazoa > Chordata > Mammalia > Primates > Indriidae > Indri > Indri indri. The sequence goes on from RJWJ010001347.1 coordinate 18,512, forward strand.
TCTAATTTTACCTACACAGTTTCTTAGTCACTGCTAATCAGATTCCAGCAAACAGAAGTACAGAGAAATCAAGGGACTTGGGGTTGCACTTCAGGTCCCCAGGCATGTGTTTTCCTATTTGTGAACATCTGGCCTGTCTTATTACAGCAAGTCTCAAATGGTCATCATGCTCCTTGCCTGTTTTTGCATCCAGTATTGATGTTAGTCAACTTAGAGCTTGTCTATTTTCTAATGCCCATCTTGTATATGCAAATAAGAAACAAAAACCCTAAGATGTCTATTTCTTTTCTTTTTTTTTTTTCTTTTTTAAGACAGAGTCTCACTCTGTTGCCCGGGCTAGAGTGTCATGGCGTCAGCCTAGCTCACAGCAACCTCAAACTCCTGGGCTCAAGCGATCCTACTGCCTCAGCCTCCCGAATAGCTGGGACCACAGGCATGAGCCACCATGCCCAGCTAATTTTTTCTATATATCTTTTTAGTTGTCCAGCTAATTTCTTTCTATTTTTAGAAGAGACCAGGTCTCGCTCTTGCTCAGGCTGGTCTTGAACTCCTGAGCTCAAACGATCCTCCCGCCTCGGCCTCCCAGAGTGCTAGGATTACAGGTGTGAGCCACCGCGCCCGGCCATGCCTATTTCTTATGTAAGCTTCCCTACACCAGGCTAGGGCAAACAAGGAATACTAGAAAATTTTCCAAGCCTCTTTTCCTTCTCTACTCTCCAAAGCACAACTAGAGCAGCTTGGAAAAGTCTATGTCCTGCCTTCCAAAACAGAGATTCACCTGAACAAATTTTAATCTATTCCACAAGGAGTTCGTGATGGTTCTTTCTGGCTGCATCTTGTAAGTCTCGTCTTAAGTTTGCCATTTAGTTCTGTGATTTTCAGCTTCATTTTCAGCTCCATTTTCCTTTTTGAGACCAGAGAGAATGAGTTCCCTGCTCTGCATTAAAGATTATTTCAAATATAGATGATAAAAGATTTTCAGGATCCTGAATGAAAAAGCTAGATAGAAACATGGCCAAACTAAGCTATGATTTATCTGAAATACTGGTTTTCAAATGGGAGAGGGGGATGGGGGTGGGGGGGGATGATTTTGCCCCAGGGGACATTTGGCAGTGCCTGGGAGACATGACTGATCATCACATTTGTGTGTAGGTGAAGGGGGTGCTATAGGCATCTAGTAGGTAGAGGCCCAAGATGCTACTAGACATCCGAGGCAGAGGACAGAACAGACAAAGAATTCATCTGGCCCCAAATTTCAGTAGCGCTGAGGTTAAGAAACCCTAATCTAGAGTTAGTCAAGGACATTTCACAATCCAAATCTTAAGCCTCTCTAGGCCCCCTAGGAATTTATATTTATTAAATAAGGGGAAACAAATTATGCAAATAGAAAAGGCAGATCAGAAAAATGGTGCTCGAAAAGGCCTTTTTATAAGAGGAAATAGATTTTCTCATTCATTCTTTTTTTGTTCTTGATTATGTTTCTCTCTCTGTCTCTTTCTCTCTCTCTCTCTCTCTCTCATGGATGATGTAAAAAATGTGTCTCCCATTCACACTACATGCTGCTAACCAAATTATTTAAGAACAGGGAAGTCTGAGCAGTCATCTTCAGCAGTGTGCTTTCAGTTTTCTAGCAAGATTAGTGTATTGATTATGCAGTAGGTTTTTGTTTTGGGGGTTTTTTTTGTGTTTTAGGGTGCTTCGACATATTGATGCCTTGCTCATCCTGGAGACACTGTGCCTCCCAGGGCTAGCTAATTCCTAAAGACAGTAAACACTTTGCCAGTGAGCATGCCTTTCATATGCAAACCAACCAGTCCAAAACCCACAACCCCAGCCACCTCCTTCATCAAACTCCCACACACCAAGCCAATATTCCCCTATCTTAAATCATCCCAGGAGCAGGACCAGAAAACTAGAGCCTGCCCTAGGACCCAGAGCCCGGTGATATTATTCAAATTATCAAACCCTAATCTTGCTCAGCGTACCTACCCTGCCTTGCCCATTCTTTTCCACAAAACCCATAACGAAGGCTTTGCCCAGGCTTTCTCCTCGCAGCTCCTGCTGCGTTCCCGTGTGGCCCTGCGTAGGAAACCTCCTTTGCTAGGGAATCTGTGAGCATATTATCTTCTTCCTCCTTCATGACGGTGATTTCCATGTCTGCATGTCTTACCATACCTCGTCGAAACACATCCTGGGTACATTTTAAAACAATTAGTAACATTGGGGATTAAAATGAAAGCAAATCTTAACATACGTATATTTCCAATCCTCCTACTACCCCTATGAAGTAAATGTAATCATCCTCATTTTACAAGGAAGAAAACTGAGATTCATAAACTATTAAGTAACCTGTCTCAGGGTATGTGGCTGGTAAAGGATTCAAACTTAGGTCTGTTGGACTCCAAGATACAGTCAGTTCCACCATGTGGATTGTGACAAAGAGCATTTGGCTTACTTGGAAAGCAATTAATATGATCTCAACAGAACAGAATCTGTGTGCTCCCTAATTAAAGATTTTTTAATTTTCTAGAATGAATGCTCTTTTTTTCCCCCCTTGAGCGATGACCATCAGCAGAACTTAGTTACAGAGTAGCAGAGTGGGGAACGTTCATGACAGTCAGGGGAATTGGGTTGGAGCTCCAGATTCCCAACTGACTAATTATGGATCCCTGAGCAAGTTGCTCTTCTGGTGGAGGCTTCAATTTGCTCTTCTGTAAAAAGAAGAATCATGAATTGCATGATTTTTACCATTTATTATTTGAATGATCACATTTGAGATGAAGCACCTGCACCTCTGTGACCCAAGGTGTTATAAGAAAGTAAAATTCATGACGTCCTTCCAATTCGTAGAGACGAGTAAGCTTTTGTGTATTGCTTTGTTTTCTCTGGCATATAGTAGAAGGATATTAATTGTATGTTGCATTCATTCATTCATTCGGTAAGCATTTATTGAGGGACTGCTTGGTGCTAATTAACTGGTATGAAAAAGACACAATTTCTGCCTATATATAAATAATTTTGATTACTTCTGTGAAAAGCTCTAACAAAAATTTTTACAAAGTGTGTCTTTGGGTAAATCACTTAATGTCTTTAACCTCAGTTTCATCATCTATGAAATGGGCATAATAGGTGTCTACCTCATAGCATTGTTGCCAGCTAAGTGAGCTGAAGTATGTAAAGCACTTGGCATATCAATCAGTAAGCACTCAAGGAATGTTAGCTCTTGTTACAGTTAATGGAAAGAGAAATGACTGGCTGCCAAGATTAGTTAGGGAAAGCTTTTGAAAGGAGATGATATTTGATGTACATCTTTTAAAAATGAATAGAAAGCAAGGTGGAAAAGAGGTAGGACAGTATTCCATGCGGGGAGGACAGCATGCACAAAGCACGGAGAGGTGGCGGGGCAGAGTCCAAAGTGCAGGGTTTTTCCTTTCCCCTCTTCCTTTTGTTTTTGTTTCAGTTAAGAAGGTACTTTTGGTTGCTTAATATTGTATGAAGATAATATTTTAATTGATGTATAATCTACATTAATTATATGTATCATTTATATTTAATGTTTATATTAGGTATGTTTGTGTAATATATATGCATAATATTTTATTTCCCCTTCCTCATCCATACACTTGTCAAATATCACAGGATAAATGCATTTATTTAGGTTTCCCTGGTCGCTGCAGACCATGTTTTTCTTAATCTCATTTGTTCTCATCTGTCTTCTCAAGAAGGAAGAAAAAGCAATACTGTGACTCGTGTTGGTTTGTTTCCTTCAAGGACTTTAGGTTCCAATCTCACGGCTGCCCAAGTATTAATACTTGGTTTGGTTGCTAGAATGAGCATTGTTTAGCCATGGTTTGCAACAGTTCCCTGGAGCTATTCGTGGAAGAGCTTATGTAATAAAATACATAATTATGAACTTGTTAAAAGAGACATTATTTACTCATTTGTCCAACATGGCTCCTTTCAGTCTACCGCGTAAGTAAATCTATATTTAGTCAGTGTCATATTGATCTGCAACCAGAGTACACTTTAATGCGCCACAGAAATCCACCATAAAAAAAAAAACTTGATAAGAAAAATTCACTGCAGATCTCATCTCATTTGAAAACAATGAAAGAAAGAAAAAATGTGCTTTGTTTTCCATTGATTTGCCTTTATTTAAGACAATATCAGAAAAATGAACTGTCTTTAATATACAGTTCTGATAATATTGCTGTAGAGATACTCTTTACAAATATGCATTTTATGAAATTCAATATCAGGAAAATTAATGACAAAAGCTTACATAATTGTTGGATAGCTGTGATCTTTAAATGAGTGTTCATTGTACTAGTTTTTTTGTTTTTTATATGTTTAAAACTTTGTATAATAAAAAAAAAATTTTAAATAACTGTTCCTCAATGCTGCCTATAATTTAGGTAAATACTACCTAATATTAGACAGTTTAAGGCAAAGAGTAAATCCTGTCTGCATGAAATTACAATAGGACAGGAGGAAGAAGTCAGTGCAAACTAGAATTTAGTTAAAACACAGAGTTGAGCACTCTAAAAGTAGGAATTACTTTATAACCACAAATAATACAAGCTAAGTTTTCATCTTTACTTGAAGTCGTATGTTTGCATATGAAATCATGCAGAGAAATTACTGTAGTACTTAGAGAAAATAAAAACATTATGAATAACCTTTTATTTATTTGGTACTTAAAGTCTAAATACCTTAGCACAAGTGGAAAAGCTCCAAGTATAAATGGGCAGGGCATAAAACAAATCCTGTATTACAGCTTTAAAGTGTTTTACAGCTTATTACTGTTTTATTCATTGAGTCAAAAATTTCTAGGTGAATACTTGAGTTTATACTTGTAAATCAGAAACCTTCACAGTTAATTTTTTCACTCTACAGAGGAACCACTTTTTGTTTGTGTAGGAGTGTTGGTCTATTGGAGCTGATGCAGGCAAAACTAGCAGAAACATTGAGTGTGGCTTAAAAATACCACTGATGACCAACTTTCCTTTCTGTCCTATACCTGTGTTAAAAATTACCATTCGCCTCGTGGGTTTAGTTGTTTTTGTTATTGTTTTGCACATGCTGGAAATGTTAGTACCCCTGCTGCTTCTGTGCCCCAAATAATATTTTAGTTGCCTAAATAAGAAATGCATCTTTGGGAAGGGTGTATTCATACAGCAAGATACTGATTAAGGTATTTATTGGATACAATACTAAGATTAAGCACATAAAGAATTATGTATTATGTCAAGAACTTTTCAACCTTGAATCCACCCAAAAATACTATGCCAATGTAAGAACTTGAAGAAAAATGCGTTTACCTTTTATTTCATAGCTTCAAAGGCAAGGGTTATTTTTGACAATTATGAGTAATAAAAAATTAAGTTTATTCAAGGTGTATATTTATATTTGGAGAGGGAAGAGGATAACAGGAGTCATTTGGAGGGAGTAATTCAGACAGAAAAGGCTCATTGTGCTAATGGGAACACCTGTGCCTACATAGGCACCACCCCAGGCTTCAATTACCAAAGTAATTGATGTCATTACCAATATACAGACAAGAGAACTAAATGCCACAAAGTTTAAATGACTTGTCCAAAGTTGAAGAGTTAGTAACTTGTGGAACCAGTATTCGTCTTAAGCTTTGGCTTAACGACCACAAGCTCAGTATCAGTCATTTTCATGGCCCTATTGTATACAAACAGAGTTCCTGGAAAAGCCAATGCAATTTCCAGGGAGCAATTTACAACAGGGAGAAGAGTCTAGCCCCAACATGTTACATAATTCTGTACAACATTGGATGGGTGAGAAATTTATCAATACAGTTCTTATATTTTACACCTACTGGTTGTGCACAAATTCTTGGTTAAGGGGGCTATTTAACCATGCCTTGAAGTGAACATTAAATTCTCCCCTAAACACATCTGATTGTCTAAAAAAATCAATGAAGCCCTATTAACACCTTCTTTTATATCCAATTCTGCAAGCTAGGAAGATGGGTTCCAGCTGATGACTCAACACTGTAGGAAACCCATTTTCCTATTTTAAAAAAATTGACATTAATATGGTAGGCCTGTTAGTCCCACACTGAGATGCATCAGCAAATCAGCCTTTTTTTTTTTTAACATCTCAATCTTTATTTCAAACAAGTCATGATTTCTTTCCTCTCATCAATATGTATGAGAAATTTGGCCTGCTAGGAAGTAGTCTCTGACAACAAAAGCAATCAACTCCTAGTCGAGAGTACTTAAGTCCTTTCTTTGTTGAACTGCTCACTGATATGTGAACCTAGGAAAGTCACTTCATGTCTTTCAAGCTCATTAGTTCCCACGGCAACATCTGTAATACTTGCCACATACAAATATTATCATTGTTGTTAATTACGTGAAGTATTAAAATAATTGGATTTCCCAACTGTTATAGGCAGTGTCTGGAGGACATGGAATTATTGGGGACATGTAGCACATAAAATGATTAGGTGCTTAAAGTTGTTTAGAGGCATGAAAAAATACAGTTCTATTTGCACTTACCTATTTAAAATAGCTGCCACTTGTCACCCATAATATCTTACCTTGTGCAATGATGTCAGCCATATCCCTCAAGATAAATTGGTTAGAAGCCTTCAAGTGATCGTAATGAACGAACACATTTTGAAGAAACATGTACTGAGTGCCTGATATAGATCATCTCAATGAATCCTCACACGCCTTATGAAACACGCACTGTTATTATCTCCATGTTAGAGATGTGGAAATCAAGGCACAGGTATGTTAACTATCAAGTCAGTGTCAAACCTACTAAGTGCCAGAGCCAGCATTTGAGCCTGTGCTCTTACCTTCTCTTTCTCCCTCCAACTTAGAAGAAGCCTTTCTTTATCTAGAAAGATAGAGTGACAACGTCAGTAAAAATATCAGAAATAATAATAATTACGATTATAATTATCTGTGATCATTCTACATTGGGCAGTATGAACAATGTTTTGTAAATTTTTAAAGAAAACTTATAGCTCTATGCAGGTTTATATCAGTTAGCTTTTGCTGCATAACAAAGTACCCCAAACTAAGTGGCTTAATAAAAATACTTATCATTTATTTATTCATGATTTTTTGAGGTCAGCTATTTGGGCTAAGATCAGCTGGGTGGTTCTTCTAGTCTCCACTGGGCTCACTCGTGCTTCTGTGGTTAGTCGCCAGTGAGACAGAGGGGTAACTGGTCTAAGATGACCTCACATGGGATGACTTGTCTCTGTTCCATGTACTTTGTGGTTCTCCAGCAGCCTAGCCCAGACTTGTTCACATGGTGGTGGCAAGGTTAGGCTGAGCCAAAGCTGCAGAGGCCTCTTGTGGCCTACATGTGAAGTTGGATGACATCACCTCCACTGCCTTCTATTGGCTAAAGCAAGTCACAGGATCATCCTAGCCTCAAGAAGTAAAGTATATTTCTTTACTTAAAGAAAGTACTGGGCTGGGCGAGGTGGCTCATGCCCATAATCCTAGCACTCTGGGAGGCTGAGGTGGGAAGATCACTTGAGGCCAGAAGTTGGAGACCAGCCTGAGCAAGAACAAGACCCCGTCTCTAAGAAAACAAAATTGAAAAAAAAAAATTAGCTGAGTTGTAATGCTGTCCACCTGTAGTCCCAGTTACTTGGGAGGCTGAGGCAGGAGGATCACTCAAGCCCAGGAGTTCGAGGTTGCAGTGAGCTATGATGATACCACTATACTCTAGCCTGGGCAACAGAGACTCTGTCTCAAAAAAAAAAAAAAAAAAAGAAAGAAAGAAAGAAAAGAAAAGAAAGAAAGTAGCAAAGAAACAAAGAAATATACTTTACGTCTTATAGGAGATTCTGCAAATCACATTGCAAGGTGGGATACAGCAAGGGAAGAGCTGTGGCTGGTTTTGGCAGAATAAATACCCACAATCAACTTTACTAGCTAAATATTGTAAAAGCGTTATATGGCAATATACAGTTTCTGAAAATCTGTTTTGTTCTATTCACAAGGTATGTTAAGTATTCTTTAATTGCACAAGTATCTGTGATTAGGAAAGCCTAATGACTTGACTGAAGTTATCAAACTGTGAATAAAGATAATCCTGAAATAATAATTTCACCTTTGATTTACATTTCTCTATAAAGTTACCTGAGGCATTATCACTGTCAAAGCAAATTTAATAGAACTCCAGTTGTTCTATTCCAAGTAGCTTGTGCATAGTTGGAGAATTCCCTTGTATACCTGTACTGACTCTCTCACCAAGGGATGTTCGTTCTTTTGTGAGTTTGTTCTAATTGTGCCATTCACTACATTAACATTAATTAGCAAATTCATCTTTCAATTTCACTCCCATGGGGTAGATTCAGTCAGGGTTGAGTAGGTAGGGAATTTAATTAATCTATCAACAAATTGAATTTTTTTATTAGGTACTTTGGTTTTATCTTTTCTGGAGGGGGGAGGTATTGTATATTAGAAATCTTATTTGAAGTAGAGTTACCTAAAGAATCCAGCTATTTCTCCCCAAAGCACTATAGATAATAAAATATACCATCAATGTTCTTTTGGGTAATTTCCAAGTTGACGCTTTTACTATTTATGCAGATTGGAGATTTTCTTTTTTTCCAGATTTAACTTTCCCATACTGCTGGAAGAGCTGTTTTGTAGTAAATGTATCAATAGCTGGATGTATAAACACCTATTATTTATGGTTTAAGAACAAAGCCCATCAATGTGTGAGAATTCAATTCAATTGGGCTAATCTCAAATGCAATTAATGCTCTCATTCTTTACGTGCCCTTTGGTAGTCTGTTCTCCCAAGGAATTTATTGAAATAGACACAGTTAATTAAACTGTTTTCAGCACTTGGGCTAAGATACAATTCAAGGTGTGGCATTTCACTTAAAGAAAAAGAAAGAAAACTATTCTGGATAATGATCATCTTTTTTCAATCCGGCCTCTTGTCTTAAAGATGTATAAGATTTTAGTTAGTAAAAAATTATGTTGACTCTTCCTTCTCAACTCCTACACATCCACATCCACACTCACAAACACTCATGCATTCACACAAACACACACACACACACACACACACACACACACACACACAGAGCACAAATTCTGTACTTCTAAAATTTCCTTCAGTGATACTGATGAAAAGTTTACCAAGTATGAACTGTTATGCAAAGTAAGCGAACTAGGGCAGTGAATTCGAGTGGTGTTTTAGGATGATAAAATTCAATTCTGCTTCCACCTCCTAAGTAACTACGTCCTTTTTTCTTGTGAAAATGAAGGGCGTGGAATTTTCTCAACATCACCAACAAGTTCTACAATCATCTGCTTCTGTGAATTTGGGAATATGATTTTGTCATGGACTTTGTCCAGGTTTCCCAATTCACGTAACTGTAGGTAGACAGACTTGCCCTAAAGTAACCATTTCCTTATGTATAATTTTTTCTATGTGCTGTGTAAATGTGTGATACACATATGGGGCAAATGGAAATAAAGTGAGAAAACAGTGTTCCTTCAATGTTCAGTGACCCTATAAGTTGCATAACAGCATAGGTTTAAGTTGATACATTGCAATATCCTGACATATGTCCAGACATATTAAATATTAAATATGCCCTGACGTATTTACATCAAGGGATCCAAACTTTCAGTGAGAACTACCAGGACTTTCAAGTTATAAAATTAACCTCAAATTTATTACATTTGATTATATTGAAGGGATAATCTATTCTAAAGAATTTTGGTCTCTTTGTGGAAAAGCATCTCCTATTGAACAAACATATACTTTTTTAGTATTATATTTTAGTGCACAAATTTTATTTCTCTTTATTTCTATTTTACTTTTAAACCTAGACTTAATTAACCAGGAAAACATCAAAAGGAAAGGAGGTAAATTTAACTTCATTAATAGTAAGATTTAAAATAACCATCTCTTACCCTAACTTTAAGTAAATAGGACTGATAAGAGAATTGCACTCTGCCACTAAACGCGACACACAAAAGACTTCTAAGGGGCATTCTGGCCCTTCTGCTTACAGGGGCAGCATCGTCTGGTCTTTGCAAGTTGACCTACTCACCTCCACGTCCTCTCGTCTGCAGGCTGGTCTCCCGTGCTAGCTCATTCACACATAGTGGTCAAAACCCTAAAACTCCACTTTAAAAAGCCTCAGTTCATGAACTATGATAAGATCAGCCTTTCCTCCACCCTACCCCAAACATGCTATAAACTTTAACAGAGAGAAAATTAAAAAGGTTTCAGGTCTTCTCTTTTGTCATAATTGAGGGTCACTTGGTAAGGAGCCGGGGATGTCACCTCTAGGAAACAAAGCCTAAGGTAGAAACGGAAGAGCTTGGATTGAAGTCAGAAGATCTGGATCTCAAACCAGCTTCATCAAACTACTTAAACATTTGAGCCTCAGTTTTCTCATCTACAAAATGGAGATATCAGTAGGTACTTTGTGGTGTCCCTGTGCACATTACAGACAACGAATATTAAAATCACCCCTTACAGAGTAGGGATGACCGTTATCACCTTTTGTAAATTCATAATCTGAACTTGAATTTTTCTGCCGAATGCAGTGTTCAGCCTCTTGCGCAGTGATGAGACAGAATGACTAATAGATGTATTTTGGGGGAAACCAATGTAATCCCACTATCAGTAAGTACAGATTTCTAATTAGCCTAAACTGTATCTTATATTATTAGCATAATCTATACCAGCATTTTTGTAAACATGAACATATTGTTGTGTTCAGAAGTGTCCAAAACTGACACCTGTTTCTGAACCTTAAATCAACGACCTCAGGCATATTTGTACAGAATGTTGTCTCTTTATATCCCATTTCAAAATGGCAGGAAATTGAAAGAGGAGGGAAAAAGGCAATAATGAATGAGAGAACCCATCTGCTGGCTGCAGCCCACTGTGAATCTCCAGATGCATCTCCCGTTAAAAGGGCATGGCAATGTCCCAGCCACCCATAAAGCCACAGGGACAGTTGGGTTATCAGGTATTCTACGGCCCTATTAGTTACTTTGTCTCATCATTGTTCAAGGATGCTGAACACTACATTCAACAGAAAAATTCAAACTTGAATTATGAAAAACTGCTGTTATCCCCTCCGACAGAAGAAACCATGTCTATATCTTGTGTAACAAGAAAAAGAAGCATAAACAAAGCTGTAGGTATGGTGGTTGAAGACATAGGCTTCAACGTCACAGAGACATCAGTTTTAATCTTAGCTCTGCCACTGCCACTGATTTATGTTCCATCCCAGGACAAATGACTTAATCTTGCAAGGCCTTCATTTACTACTCTGTATAATGGACATAATAAAACTTACATGGAAATGTTGTGAAGACATGCTTGCCAGCACCAGGCACAATAGCACTTCATAAATATGAGCTTTCATCAGCGGTCACTATTTAAATATGGGCTGGTATTTCCTTCTCACTCTGAAATTTAAACACAAGCATGTGGTAATGGCTCTATAATTGAATTTTTACTCTGATTTGGGTTCTATCAGAGAACATGATACACTCATAACATTCTCTTATTTGAGGCTGCTGGGAACTCTAAACTGCTATTTTGTAAGTGAAACTCCAGTGAACTGAAATTGCTTGATAAGATGAAGCAACGCTTCCAATGGGGAGAGCCCTTGTTTTCCTATAAAATGGAGGAAGGTAGGCATTTTCAAGTGTACGGCATAGCTGCAAGATAATTTAAAACACAGGTAGCTGGTTCTGCTCCTTAACTTCATAGGAACTAGAATCAAACTATCTGTTCACATTGTGCCCAATGCCCACCTTAGATAAATGATAGAGAAGCAACTGCTCGAGGCTGAATCTTTCATGAGGTGGAAGACATAAAGATGACAGGATTTGTTTTGGGCTATCAAGACACCATTTTCTTTGACAAAGACTTGCAGGATCCCAGCTCACCCCATTATTCTACAGCCGTGGCTCTTGCCTCTAAGGTACGCTCAGTCTGCTTGCTAAACTGCCTTGTACAGAGTTTGCAACTCTTTCTTTCTGATGTGGGCCTTGCAAAAGTTGTGTCCTTTTTGTGACCCTCCTGTACCCCCAGGCTTTTGCACCTGCTGCAGCCCTTGGTAACTACAGGAAGTTCTACTTCTAGAAGCTCAGTGTGCCAGAGGCAAAGAATTTTCCTGAGGGACCTTTGGTTCCCCAACCTTTACAGCGGTGGCTCTCAAACTTTAATTTGTATAAGAATCACCTTGGGGGACTCTTTAAAAATGCAGATTCCATGGCATGCTCAACCTATTCATTCCAATTCAGGTCTGGGGTGGAATTCTGGACTTTCTATTTTTTATAAGCATCCAAGCTTATTCTGATGCAGGTGGTTATTCTGGAAGACACATGTGGAGAAACACCACAGTAGTAAAAACAATTCCTAATTTCTAAACTATGTGATCATAAAAAAAGATATAGAGAATAAACCTGAATTTGTTTATATATGCTATCATACATTAGATGCATTACTGTGTACTGATGTCTTAAACTTCCTTTTCCTAATATATTTGGGGGTGACAGAGTGACAGCAACAACACGGGCAGTAATAATAGCATGCCCTTTAAAAGAGTCTATTGCTTTCGAGCAGTGATACAGGCATTGTAGAGTACACACTTAGGCTTTGGAGAATTGGTGACAGCATCTACTCCTTATTGGATTCTGAGCCACTACTTCCTTATTTACAAAATGGAGATGAGGACTTAGCAGCCGTCAAGGGCCTGTCCTTGGGCCCTGGCACCACGTGTTGGGTACTCAGTGCTAGTACCCACAGGGTAGCAGGAGCACTTAGTTACAAGAGGCATTGCCTCTGTACCAGACACTAGGGGTTCTTCACCACCCAACTTTTCCCCAACATCCCGTGCTTGGCAGATTTAGAAACATTGGTCCCATGAACTTCTTCCCATTATCTGAACTCAAAAACACTGCCTTTAACCTGAAACACTAGATACTGGAACATAACTTCCAGTATAAATGAAGACACACCAAGTCACTGTTCATTACAGTTGGACCCCCTCCCAACGAGGCAGAGCCACAAACAGAAGAGTGTTCAATCACATCAGCAGTCAGATGAATTCCCCGTACCATTCTGGAGATGAAGAACAGACACTCATCAGCAGCTCGGCTCAGAACACCCCTCTTCCCTGGACACGGGGCCAAGGACGCTGGCACATTCCTGCTTACATCCCAGCTCCTTTTCATCCCAAACTACACAGACACTACCAGCCCCCCCCCCCCCCCCAAAAAAGTCCAGCTTGTTCAGATAATCTGTATCGCTCACTAAAGTGAGAAGTGTATGATTTAAATACTGGATCTGAAGAGGGCAAAATTAGCATTCTTTTGAGGAAGTTGAAGTGGGAAACTATGTTTCTGCTCATTGAAAACCAAACCACTTCAGTATTGCTGTAGACAACAACCAAGAGAGAAACAGAGGCAATCTATTTTTTTTTTTTTAAAGACTCTGTATTAGTTTGCTAGAGCTGCTACAATAAAGTACCACAAACTAAGGGGCTTAAACAGCAGAAATGTATTGGCTCACAGTTCTGGAAGCTAGAAATCCAAGATTAAGACATCAGCCAGGCCGTGCTCCCTCTGAAGGCACCAGGGAAGGATTTGTTCTAGGCCTCTAGTAATTCCTTGGCTTATGGCCACATAACTACGATCTTCATGTGGCATTCTCCCTGTGTGTCTGTGTCCGAATTTCCTCTGTCAATATGACACTAGTCCTATTGGATTAGGGGCTCACCCCTTAAGAGTATGGCTTTATCTTAACTAATTACATCTAAAATGACCTTATTTCCAATAAGGTCACATTGTGTGGTAAGGGGAGGTAGGACCCCAACATATGAATGGGGGACAGTGTGTGGGAGGACAGGGAGAACACAATTCAATCCATATTAGGCTCTTAAGTGTACATTTATAAGAGTAATTGGTTAGGACCCAAAGTTGTGTGTTGTACAAGGACAAGATGACTTTAGCCTAAAATTTTTCTAAAACAAGTATTGTGACTACCATTTCCTTGGGAGTTTCTCTGGGTGAGCCCCATGGAAATGTCTTGTTTTTAAAAGGCCTATCTCCATAAATAGCTGACCTGGTGAGTGGGATCATATAATATTCACCACTTAACTGGTCTTTACTTTGTGTAAGGATTGATTCCTGAATATTTTCCAGGAAGTAAAGCAATAATTTTACAATAAGCAATATATGGGTCTTCTATTGGAACTAATGAGCCAATGAAACTAATAAAACTGTTCTAACTAAAATCATCAAAATTTACCTCTTAAAACCATAAGGGGAAAAAAAAATCCCTAAGCCAAGTTATTTTTCATGGAAACTGACATTTGAATCAGAAATGACTTAACGATTAGACCCGAAATGTAAACGGCATTATCTGAGGTTAATGGTTAGCACACTCACATGTACATACAGTGGAGTGATCACTTTTCAATTTTACTTTGAAACTAATATTATGTGACAGGATCATGTCTGAATCCCATATGTTCTACTCTGAACTCCTGTTTGCATTCATTGAAAATTTCTGCAAAGCAGATTGTTAAATTCTCAGTTTATTTTTCTAGAAAAAATGCAGGATTTTTGGTGCAGACTAACAATACTTAAGATATTGTGATTAACAAGAGCAAAGGTCCTAAAATCAAGCTTGAAGGCACAAGTTTAAATTGAGTAATAGTCAAGGGTATGATTAAAACCTGGTTCATTTGCATTAATTAAATAGCCCCTGAATATCATTAATTTACATTGAGAACTAACAGTGTGTCTATCAATCAGAAGCAATCTGAATTAGAAGTCAAGAACTGTCTAGGTCTTGACCATGTATTTTCTTTAGATAGTGATGGGTTTGTTTCTTATTTCCTTTATCTTGTTTTTCTGCCCAATTCTGGCGGCTTAATCTATCCATATCTGCATTTTTGTCACAAACAAAATGGGGATATTAATTCTTAGCCATTGCCACAAAAATTAATGGACAAGTAAAGGGCTTGTAGACTTGTCATGGTCAGTGTAAACTAGAGCCTCATTCATGTTTTGGATAAAATGTGCTCTTTTCAAAATAAGTTGAGTGATAAAAGATTGTACATAAATACTCTAGCAGTTTGGGGTTGTACAGTATGTAGAACAACTCCAGATCTCTAACCTGGAAAACATTCATGAAGCAGAGGTCTGAGCAGCAGACCTAAAGGAAGGATTTTCTTATCTTCATCTCTGGAGAATATGTCACGCATCCTAAAGACCCATTAGGGAATGACTGGGCTGTCCACTATTTTGAGTCAGTTTCCATTTTCAGAGTGCTAGCGGAATGTTGTTCATTTTTCTTTCTTACCTGAATGAATAACCCAACACCAGGATGGTCCTCAGTATTGGGAGTACAGTCCCCTGGTTAGACTCTCCCAGGAAAGTCTAATAGAGTTGGGGAAAGTCCAGGTAAATGTCCTACCCATGCCTGGATCTATGAGTTCAATGAATATTACATAGCTAGATGATGAATTAAAATCAAGAAATATCTAATAAAGAAAGGTTTCAAGTAAGACATTTTCTAGCAGTTCTTCATTTCATCTGCTTCTCTTTTCTCTGGCTGAATGTCCCGGGTTTTCCCAAATTCGGATTTTTGGCAACCAGTGACCCCTTCTCTCCCCTGCTCAGCTGTATTCTGACCTGGCATCATTGCAGCGAACCTTCACCACCTTAGTCATCATCCCCGGCCCTTTGTTTAACCCAGGTTAAAGCTCCCTTCTTCTATCAAATTCAGAGATAGTCCCTCTAACTGGTCAATTGTCCTTTGCTGAGTATACTAGGAAACCCTTTAAAATGAAGTAAGTGTAGGACAATTTTAAAGAATAATGTTCAGTTTATACATTATAATTCCCAAATCTGATTGTTAAAAATCACCACAAAACTAAGTAAAACTTCTTTCTTTTTTTTTTTTTTTCTTTTACCTGGAAGGAGTAGAAATCTGTATGTGTGTGCCCATGAACACCTGATTGCCTGTCATTCTTTGTTTCACGTATTATATAACCATTGGACAAGTTGAAAGGATATCCTCTTTTATTTAAAAATTATAGATAACTATATCAATTGGGTAAAAATGTTGCTTCATGATGAATTAATATGGGGATGCAAAGAATGAAACTTTTTTTGCAGTTATTATATTGTAGGACACCTGCTTTTTCATTTTAATCTAAACGCACTTCTGTGAGTTTGATGTTATTGTGTTCATTTCACAGAACATAAAATTGAGTCTCACAAAAGATAACTTGCCCAAGGTCACATAGCTACTAAGTGACAGAATTGGATTTGAAATCAGATCTTTCTGGCACGACTGTTCTTCTTCTATTCTGCCAACATGTTTTCTCTTCCCTGTGTAGCTTCATGATAATAAAAATGCAGCCATCATTTATTAAATGTCTGCTGTATGCCTCACACACATTATCATATAATCCTGCACCACCCTGAAAAGGTACTATCATCACCATTTTATACATGAGGAAACTCAGGCTCAGAAGGCTTGGGTAACTTGACCAAGCTAAAAAGTAGCAGAGCCAGCATGCAAACTCCAATGCAGTTGATCCTCACTATTCATGGTTTCTATATTTGCAAATTTATCTACTCACTAAAATTTGTTTGTAACACCAAAATGAATATTTGCAGAGCTTTTACAGTCATTTGCAGACATGTGCAGAGAGGCAAAAATTTTGAGTCCCCTCATATCATGTTCTTGGCTGAGATTGAACAAGGAGGCTCTCTGCCTTCTTATTTCTGCTCTCATGCTGTTCAACATTGTTGTTTTGTGATCTATTTAGTGCCACTGGTTTTGCATTTTTAAAAAGCTTTTAAAGCTTTTATTTTTACTGCCCCTTGGAGAACTTAATTCTCCAATTATTCTTAAAGAATGCATTTCCATAATTCTTTATTTAGGTTCAACAACAGCAACAACAATCTCTGGATCAAGACTGGTTTTGCATTTTTTTTGCTTTTGTGGTAATGTCACTGTGTAAAATGGCCAAGCATAGGGCTGAAGTGCTGTCCAGTGTACAAGATATGCTGTATGGAGAAAACACGTGTGTTAGATAAGCTTCATTCAGGCATGAGTGATAGTGCTGTTGTGTGGGTTCAATGTGAATGAATCAAATATTTACATAGTCTTTATTTTTATATATAGTCTTTGTACGTACATCGAAGATATATAAAGTCCTTATATGTAGTCTTAAAGACTATATATGTTAGATAGGTATGTATATATGCACACACATAAAAGAGTATATAGTCTTTAAATACACTTGATCTTAGCCAAAAGGCCGAGAAGTGATATACAGTCTTTAAATAGAAACACACATAAAATAAGACTATGTATTAATCAGTTGATGAAATGTTATGACCAGAGGCCTACAGGAACTTAAATCTGCATTTCCTCTAGGACCAATGCCTTGTTCAGGATGCGCTAATTCAGTGTTTGCAGTGACCTTACAGAACATATTGCCGCAAATAACAAGAATCAACTATATCTGTGTTTCCAGTGTTTAAGTTCTACCCACCCTCTGACCACACCCATTCCGTAAATTCATAATGTTCTGTCTTGTGTGATAATCCTTTGCTTTTAATTTATATTAAGATTTCCCCGTGAGTGACGGTTCCCTCTCCCACACCCTCTACGAAACACCAACGCTCACTCAACGTAACATCACACACTGCCACCGTGCATTTCTGCTGAAATGACCAAAAGATTCTCACCATCATTATGAAGAAAAAAACAACAGAGCACACAGTAAAGCAAACTCATCAAATATTTACTTAAATTGATTTAGCTTAGAGCAAGTTTATATGCATAAATAATTTGTAGTTAGTGAGAGGCAGATTCTGAAATGAAGATGCAAAGTGTGGGACAGACAGAAGTGTTGGGGCAGGGATGGGGAGAGGTTGGTCCACGGGTACCAAGTTACGGTGAGATGGGAGGACCAAGTTCTGGTGTTCTGTTGCACAATAAGGTAACTAGAGTTAACAGTACTGTATATTCCAAAATAGCTAGAAGAGAGGATTTTCAGTGTTCTTGACACAAAGAAATATATGTTTGAGGTGATAGATACATGCTCATTACCCTGATTTGATCATTACAATGTACACATTTACCAAAACATTACACTGTACCCCATAAATAAACATTTTTTAAGAAGTGCTGGGGGTTCTTTTCTAAGTATCCCCATCCAGATTTTAAGTTCACACTTGGGTCTGGAGAAAGAAAGACATTGTCCACAATGGTCTCCTCTCACTGCATGATGGTTTCGTATCTGCCCCATGAACCTTCTGGAATTTCGCCCTTTGAAGGAGATCATTTCTCTTCTGCAAATTTATCTGCTGAAAAAGACAAGAAATAAATCAGCAAGGATGATAACTTCAACATCGCCAAGGGTGCTAAAGAAATAAGAAGCCTACAGGATTATACCATCCCTGACTCCTGGACCAAATTATTTAATAGAGTTCTGCTAATACACTGGGTTGTCTTCAGCCTGGGTGGCAAAAGGGAGGATACAAAGAAGACATGGGCTCCAGCCTGACTTTACAACATGGTGATTGGTCCTGGCAAGTCACTGTCCTTCTCAGAATTAAAACTCCCTCATCTGTAAAATGGTGGACTTACCTGCCTGTCTACCTTCAAAGATTGTAGTAATTAGAGGAATTACTAATGACTCCCTATGTAGAGGATTTTGTAGTTAACAAAGCGTTACTCACATACATTATCTCATTTGATTATCACATCTACATTGCCAGTTAAGTATAATTATAATTATTACCATTTTGTAAGAAAGCTCTTCCAAACTGAAAGGTACCCTGTAAATCCGTGTACTATAAGAAGAAATCAGCAGTTTTGAAGGCAGCAGAAAGAAGATTGTTATTAATAGCATGTGTAATCCTTAATTTCTATGTAGGAAAAAGAAGTTTTAAAAGAATTAATACCAAATAAGCTATTGTCTCCTCTAAATGAAATGGATCATTGCACAGGTGCCAAGCCAAGAAAGCGAGTAGGTCTGAAGCACAGGTCACATTCTGGTCACCAAGAGATTCACCCTGGAGCCAGGATTTATGCTAAATTGCACAAAGTTGCCATATCGTCCAGTGGGGGCCTAGGTTAATGGGTCAAGAAGAATTATTACTGTAACAGCCATAGATGCATATAAACTTTGTGTCCCTCACCCTGTCATGTAGTCTTTTTCTCTCACTTCAGTCTGGTTAGGCTAGGTGACGCAGCAGTAACAAAAAGCCCTAAGATCTTGGTGGCTTATCAGAGCAAAGGTTCATTTATCATGCAGACCACAAGTCCATCCCATACTGGCCTTTGCTCAGCCCTGTATCTGTCACTGCAGAACTGAGGCTGACGGTGTTGCCACCATCTTGAATGTTGCCAATCACCAAGGTAGGAAAATAAACAAACCCTGAAAGCTCTGGAGTATCTCACACAGGCAAATAAAGGCACTGGGCTGGAACTGACACACATCACTTCACTGCCAATTCCTCAGTAGCCCAACAAAAGAAGCCGGGAAACACAATCCAATAATGTGCCCGCAAGTGAGAACCAGAAATATTTTGCAGGTAGCACGGAGCAGATGTGAAAGAGTCTTGGGAATTTTTTTCTGACTAGAAGCTTGTTCAGTGTTCCATGGGACAAGGTTGTCGAAACAGCAAAATTTCCAATTAATGCCACCTTAAGCTGCATTAATAGAAAAAGGGACTCTAGAACCAAGGAGGAGACGGTTCTGTTCCTAATGTCTCTGCACTTACATTTATAGTGTAAACCTTTCAGGACTGACATTCCTTCTAGAGAGTGCAGCATGATCAGTTCTATCTTGCACAAGTGAAGTGCTGTGAAAAAATGATGAGGTCAGTGATGACTTTGTGACATTGGGAATGTTATTTATACATTTTTCACCCTTAACAGAAATAAGCGTATGTGTTATTTTTCATTAAATATGTCGAGAAATATTAAAGCCTTACAAAAAAGAAAATGTTTTCTTTGTTGTAGGGACCTCATCTAAAAAACAACTATTTCTAGAGAAGATTGCCTTTACATGAGATTGTGTGTGTGTGTCTTTAGCTAAAATGACAGACATTTTTAGAACAAGGCAAGAGGAGTGTGATATACAGCCTTGGCGTGACTGAATAGGGTAGACTGCTTCCCAGGAGGTGAAAATATCCCAAAGTAAAACATTTTAGAAAATGAAGAAGCTTTTATTTTCACCACACATGTACGGGAAGGTCTAAAGAATATTCTCCACTTCCAGAAAGACCGATGGCCTGAAGCCATCCCATCCTCTAGTGGAGTTTGTGAAAGACCCTCTGCAACGTATGTATATTCCATTTGGTTTTTTTTAAAAAAAGTCTGGACAGATGAGTTTAAAGTGGGATTTTTCAAAATGCTGTTAACAAGTGTGGGAGGAGTAACCAGGCAGATATAAATGCTGGCCAAGGGGATTACTTACACATAATGTGCTGAAAATGAGAAGCGTTTCAGGAACTGTTTCCCTGCTGTATTATTGGAATGCTAAAGTCTAAATATGGTAATGTGGAACACTATCAGATCTGGTGGGAACCAGAATATACTTTATTTTACAATCCTACGGGGGAAAAATATTTTGGCAGTTGGATGAGAATCTGGGAAAATGAAGGTTCTCGCTGACATCCGTCAGAATTATGCTCATGAAATGATATTCATCCCAAACACAAATGTGTTTGATATATTGTTATTTAACGTGCATTTAATTATTCCTTTCATTAAGTTTTCCTAATTGTTTCTAAGTATTATTTGCCTTTGGTGGAATAATCTTGTTCTTTTATGGTCTCAGAAAGGCAGGATGGGGAATAATTCTATCAGGTGTAAGCTGGTTCTGTGAGTGATTATTTTCCAACACACACACACAAAACCTTGGAAGGCCTGGTTATGAAAGGCTATTTTATATAGGAATATTGTGAGAATATTTATTGGTATTTGTTTCAATTTTGGCATCCAACCCTTAATATTTTAATTTTCATTTTGCAGTTGCTATAGTAAGCATAATAAGCACTTGAAACATGGAGCTTGAATAGGAAAGAAACTACAGAAGCCAAGGAGCATTTTAATTACAAACTCCACTTCAGCAAAATTGCCAGCAACACGAGTGTGGCTGCACAAGTATTTAGGTTAGGGTAGGGTGGGGCATGAAAAACATGTGCGGTTGGATAATCTTCCCCCTGCTCAATAACACAGCATTAGAAGGGTAGCCTCGCTGACTTCCAAACCACCAGACCCTGCACAACCTCCCAACTCCAACTCCACTGCCACATGAAAAGCAGAGATAAAAGGCATGCTGGGGTAACCCAGGTTACAAGACATGAATGAGAAAGACCACAGTAACTCATAAACAGAACAGCATGACTCTTCATCCCAACTCCCGTTACAGAGAAGGCATCTAGATGGCATCTGTTTCAGAATGCACGTGATATTCCACAGTCTTTGGTGTGAGGTGGAAGACGCCCAAGTCACCATTGCTGGGCAATGAATAGAAAACCAAGGGCAGTGTGGTGGCATGAAAAGAGTATGTGGAGTTGGGCAGACTTAGGTTTTTGGGCTGATTCTACCACTGAGTAGCTAGATGACCTTGGACAGGTTATTTAACTTCTTTGAGCCTCCATCTTCTCACCAGTAAAATCATAATTTTCTTTTCATAGGGTCACTGGGAGAATTAAATGAGTTACCATATGTAAAGCCTGGAAGCACCTTCCCGTCCTTATCCAGAGCAAAGAAATCCTGGAACCTCTCCTCTCATTTTATGCGTAAGGAAGCTAGTGCCCAGAAGTGCCCAGAAATGCCGGGTCCTCCTCCTGCAGGTTGCATGACCCGGGTGGCATTGGTTGGATTCCCTGTGCCTGGGAGAGGGCTTTCCCATGACCTCCACCCCTCCCTACCAAGGCGGGGGGGTGTCTCACACACAGCAATGGGGAAGAGCAGATCTAGCCAGGACGATCCGAGGACTCTGCCCACCATGGGTGTTAGGATTGTGGACCTGCTCACTGGCCACAAATGGTCCCATCCTTGTTTCCTGTGGTGTATGCCAGGGAGACTCTCTCCTTACACTCCAGCATTTCCCTAGTGATACCTGGATGATCAAGCCCAGAGCCATTTCTTATTGTCTAGTCTGAGAGAGAGATCCCCTTAAAACAGTGGAAAACTGGTCGGTCTCAGTAACTGGGCATCCCTGGGCTAGCTGCTTAAGTTCTCTGGGCCTAAGTGATGACTGGTAAGAGAATTACAAATAATGCACCTAAAAATGTCCAGCATAGAGCCTAGCAAATAAATGCATAGCAGATAATAAATGATAGTTATTAATTTTTGAGCTGTTACGATTACTGGAGATGACAATAAGAATAGCTAATTAACATTTATACATGTACTTTGTGCCGGACATTGTAATAAGCATCTTTCATTTAAGTGCTCACAGCAATGCCGTGAGGAAAGCATTATATCCTCATTTTTCAGATGAGGAATCTGAGACTAGAAAGGATCAGGCTTGAGGGAGGGGAGATGTGAAGGTTCTCCTGAACATTTCCTGGCATATGAGGTACAATGGAGGTACTTTAAAAAGAATGTATAGAAGCCTAGCTGTGTCTGCACAGCTATGTTGTGAAGATCATGGCTGAACTGATCACTGCTATACCCCCTGGAACCCGGCACAAGGTTTGGTGTATACTAGATGTTCAGTAAATTTTCATTAATTTGTTGAATGAGTGAATGATAAATACTGCTTTGTTCACATCATTACACTGACCCAACAGATAATTCCAAGGACCCCCGAGCCCATGGTGATCAGTCATAAGGGCTGTTTGTAGAGACAGCTTACCACCGTGGAGCCAGGGAGAATCCAACCATGAAGAGAGAGGAAATATTACTTAGCAGAAAATTAAAAACTTTCATCTTGGCTGTTGGCCTTGGCATTGCTTCTGAGGAAGCAAGTTCAGAAACATTTAGCAGTCCATATCATTGCCTCTCGTAAAGCCCAAGAATAAGGAAGGCATCAGGAGCAAATTTATTTTCTGATTAATTTTCTATAGAAAGGTTTTTACCCACCAACAAGATACAAAGGGCAATTTAAAAGGCATGAGGTTATTAAAAATTAATGCTAAATGCTATTATCAGAGGGTTTGCTTATTTTACTGTTATTAAAAATGCACACAGATTGGGTGAAACATTTTCAGCCTGAAAGAGATCTCTGAAAATGGTTTTGTTATCATTACAGTGCAAGCTAAGCA
Source organism: Indri indri (assembly GCA_004363605.1). Taxonomy (NCBI): domain Eukaryota; kingdom Metazoa; phylum Chordata; class Mammalia; order Primates; family Indriidae; genus Indri; species Indri indri. The sequence goes on from RJWJ010001347.1 coordinate 41,821, forward strand.
GAGTGACAGTAAATGATCTTTTTCTATGATCAGTTTTTCCTAATCTTCAGGTCAGAAAAATAAATGTCAGTCAAAATAGTACATTTCATTTAAGAAAGCAAAATAGAAATGAAGTGGTCTGGCTATTCACATGAAAAAAAATCTGGTTTTGGCTATATGTGTAAACGACCCTTCATTTTCATAAAATTAAAAAAAGGTTTCAGAATCTTTTGTTCTGATCTAAAAAAACTATATAAGAAAAATCCCAAAGGGCCAACAGCAACTCTGGGCGTCTGTTGTAAACTAACAAGAGCTGGCCACGTTGAGAGAGCAAGACAGGAGAAATGTTAGCTGTGGCAAATAGAGAATCATTTAAAACAACGCCAGAAAATGTATTTTCTGAGAAAGCAAAGATCTCTGTTGCAGACATATTTCTTTACCAAGATGTTGCAGTGGCTTGTTTAAAATCTGTTTCTCATGGACTGGCTGACTAACCCATTCATTCCTAAAAATACTCCTTTCATAAGACCATGTTTAGCTTAGTTCCCACTTTCAATTTAAACAGGAACTAATAGTACTCCAAGCTATTGGCTTTCTTTCAGTTCAACCAACTTTTTAAGGAACGGAGCAAGAGAGAAATATTCCGCAATGCTATGGCACGTATGTACAAGCCGGGACACGAACCAGGGCTGTCATGGGCTTGTGCCACCCCGCTTACTGGCACGGATAGGAGTGTTAACAACAGACCCTGCTTGGAGACAGTGGCTGCTTTAGATCCTTATACAATTTTTTAAAATAGACGAAATCTACATTTTTGCCAAAGAAATTGCCCTCCTTCAGGAGGGTTTTTTGGGGGGGGGATTGTTTTGGGGTTCTTTTTTGTTTTGTTGATAAAGGAATGTTTTGTTCAGTACCTTTTCTAGAAATCAGTACAGCTAAATCTGTAACTTTCCTATTTTACATATTTGGCAATTAAACAGCAAATGTGAAAATCTTATGGTTTCTGTTCAACTACAATGTATTTTTTTTTTAATTCTGTAATGGCCCATAAATTTGCATTAATGATCACCTGCTCCAGAAACCTCGGAAACAGGAGGCTGGAAGAACATCCGTGAGTTTTTATGTGTCTCGGGTACCTGACTCTGGGCCAAGGTGGAAGCTTTGGAGAAATAGAATGCCAATGACTGGCTAATTGTTTCAGTTTTGGGCCAAAAGAGTAGTTAGGTCAAATGCTTATATGTATAACCAGGAGATTTAATTATGGTCAATGTAAATCTCACATTTTAAATCCTGCAGGAATTCACAATAGCTCAGGTTTTATGATTTTTTGGGGGGGGTGGTGAGACCAGGAAATATGGCAATGACTTGCATGGGAAGTCAGGCTGGCTTAATTTGTGTTGCCTTTCAAAGCTCTGTGAGATACAAATACGCACCACAATTTAACCAACTGCAGTCATCTTAAAAACTTGTAGAGCAACAAAAGTGTGAGAAATTGAATTGCATTTATGAGTGCTAGAGGAACTGACTCTATAAAGGAATTTATTCTGGAGAGAATTATGTAAAGCTCAGCACTAATGGAGACCTAGGAAAAAACAAACAGACCTAGGAAGTGCTAAAAAACTGGGAACCATTAATCTTATTGTCAATCAGAGACTCATTTTGTAAAGCAAATAGTCAACTCCTAATTTATCTCCTCTGTGCGCTCAACCTCTTATATATAGTAGTGCCCCTTATCTGTGGTTTCGCTTTCCTTGGTTTCAGTTACCCGCAGTCAACTGCAGTCCAAAAATATTAAATGGAAAATTCCAGAAATAAACAATGCATACGTTTTAAATTGCCCACTGTTCTGAGTATTGTGATAAAATCTCACATAGGAACCACACTAGATCAGGAGCATGACCCATTTCATTCCCCCTACAACACTGTGAGGCAGATGTAACATTAATTTTATAAATTACGGGCAAACTGAGGTTCAGAGAGGTGGTTCAAAGCCAAATAATAAATGATAAAGCCAGTATTAAACCTTAGTCTGAAAACCATGCCCTTTATTCTTCTGAAGCTTCCGTGGGAAAAGGGTAAAGACATATGGTGAACCTAGAAATATTCCATGGTTACTGGCGTAACTAAGCACATTTTTATTGTATATGTTGTATTAATACTAGGGTATTAATTGGCACAAAATTCTCACCGAATCAGACACCAGACTACCTGATGACCACTGGAAGATGTAGCTTTTCTACATATAATGCTGAAGCTAAAAATTACTTTCTGCCACTGAAAATATGTTGTTGTCGGACAGGAGGAGACTTCTTCCTATTTGCTTGTGTGTGTGTGTCTTTTCTCTGGGGTACCAGTGACAGCCCTTTAACATGACCCAAGTATTTAAACAGCAAATAAAAATTATCTTGTCATTCTGATATTTCAAAGAAGTTAGATCTCTTTGAAGAACTTCTTGGCCCCTTAAAGCTTGTCTCATGAACCATGGAATCCAAACTCTGTCATTGACCTATTAGCTCATTTGTTCAAATGTTTTCAGGAAGTTTCTTTGCTGCCTAGGAAATTAACAGGCCATCAACCAGAGGCACTAGAAATATGGATTTTGTGGACAAAATCTGTATGTTTTCAAAGACAACATACACTACAACAGAGATAAATCTTGAGAATGTTATACTAAGTGAAATAAGCAAGTCAGAAAAATATAAATAGTTTTCCACTTACATGAGGTATCTAAAGTAGTCAGACTCCTAGAAACAGACAGTGGAATGGTGGCTGCCAGGAGCTGGGGGAAGGGGGAAACAGGGAGTTGTTTAATGGACATAGCATTCCAGTCATGCAAGATGGAAAGTTCTAGAGATCTGCTGTGCAACAATGTGCATATAGTTAACAGTGTGGTATGGTACACTTAAAATTGTTAAGAGGATAAATTTATGTTATGTGTTTTTTACCACAAAGAAAACTTTTTTTAAAAAGGATGGCATGATAAAAGCCACTTTAACTGGGGTGAGATAGCTGGGGATACATCTGAGAACAATGCTGAACTAGATATCAAAGAGTGAGCTATAAAGCACTACACACCAGTGGTTCTGATTTTTCAAGACCATTTTGAACACTCAAATCGGGCAGAATGAACCAATGAAGGAGTTTTCTAACAATCTCTGTGAGTGTCTCTTGCAGTCCAGTAGGACATTTCAGAATATCCATTCCATGAGCATCCTCCAAAAATGCAAAATACTGCTTGGTTCGTTGCTAAACATCTACCATCCTCATTGAGCTGCCTCACTGTACTGGAGCTGACTGATCCACAAGCCTCTGCAGTACTTCTAGGAGAACCTTAATAAGCAATTATTACCTTAAGTCCCAGGGAAACATATAGATGAGAAACATTAATTTCTATTTGTGAGAAACTCTGATTGGCATATGTAGGAGAGTACCTGTGGATATTTCCAGACGATTTTCCATTCTAAGCTAAAAAATGTTCTGGGACACAAAGATTCAAAAACTTAGATTTGCATATTCGAGCTCCCTGAAAGATTTTATGCAGCATCCTACTTCCTAATGACTTTTTGAAAATCTACACTGGTTCTTCAACTCTAAAATGGAAACCTTGGGAGAAATCATTGAGAGTGGTATCCAGTCATAGTAAAACATGGAGGACCATCCAACTAATCAGAGATTTGAGATGCTAATAAGATCAGAGATTCGCCAAGAATACTGAAGCTAGAAGACACCTCTGAGGTCACCTTGTCCAATATCTTTATGAAACAGGTGAGAAAACTGAGACCCCAAAAGCTCATTTTATCCCGTATTAATAGCAACTGAGGAAAGGAATAATTTTTGCCAAAGTGTTTACGCTAGCTCTACAGTGATAACCCCTGGTTGCTTCTTATTAAACTATTAGTTTGGCTTAAGATTGTTTTGGGTTCCTGTTTATGGGAGAGTTTAATAATTGCTATCTAAAGTATTAAGAGATATAATAATGTTTATCTTTTTATTTCCTCTGAGGAGCTTGGAATGTGCTTCGTCATTAATTAAAGAATCCCCTGAGTCCCTCTATTAGATAAATATTATTAACCCCGTTTATAAAGAAAATGAAATTCCGAGCAATTAGTTGACTGAGAGGCACCACACCCTGAGTTAATGGTTACAGTAGATGTTCTATAAACCTACAATCAGCAGGAACTTTGTGATTTTCACTCCAAGTATTTTAGTCTTTGGCCTAAAATAAACTCAAAAGTTGATACTGAGCTATCTCTTTGTACAAGTGTTAAGAAATAGGGGACTAAATATCAGGACCAGGGGTTTCCGGGTGTGTGAGACAGTACCTTTTCTCAGAAGGCACGTGTGAAACAGCTGGTAGCAGCACTAAGGCAACTGCATAAAATGCTAAAATATAAGCATATATTACTAATAAGATATAATTCTATCATAAAAGAAGTGCTATGGAAGAGGAAGGGAGTAAGAACAGAAATCAAGGTGGGGAGATCAGGAAACACACTAAGATGAAAGTGACTTTGAGCTGGTTATTCAAAGATGGAAAACACACCAGTGGTCAGATTTGAGGCATTCTTCTGTACATTTATTCCTGCAATAAATGTTTCCTGAGCACGTCTAAACTCTGAGGTAGAGGAAGTGAAGCAGAGAAGACGAGAATAGAGACAGAGCTCCTCCTACACCCTTGCTTTCCCCTAAGATATGCAGAGGAAAGCAAAAAGGCTTTTTCCTTCCTGAAATTGTGTGTATGCCTCAGGCATGCAAATGGCCAGTGAAGGATGAAACTTGACAAGAAGGTTGGAAGCTCCTTGTACACAAGCCTTTGAAGGCAAGGGCTCGAGTCATATTGCTCCAAGAGAAATGTTCAAGAGGTTAAGAGGACAGGAAACCAGATCCAAGAAGAAGTTGGCAGTTGGCTTTGTTGCTGGAGTGGCGAGTGAGGGGTGAGTGCTTGCTCCATTATCTGCAGCGGAGGGGGAAGGACAAAGAAGTGAGTTGAGGTAGAAGATGACCACAGAAAGGGATTAAAATGGAACTTGGTAGAACACAGAGCACTAGAAAAAAGAATCCAGTGAACGAAGCAATGTTTTTTAAGTGCTTTTCCTTCCCTCCTTCCTCCCTTCCCCAATCCCTTCCTTCTTTCTTTCCTTCCTTCCTCCCTTCCCTCCATCCTTCTCACCAGTAAATATTCCTTGCGTGCCTTCTTTATGCCACCTACAGCTGTGGGAAAGACAGATCATAGACAGCAAATAAATAATTAGCATACGAAACAGTGGTAAGGTCTCTTCACAGGTGATATGGTGGTGACTGGGTGGCTGATTCGATTGGGTAGTTAGCAAAGAACTCTGAAAAGATTCTAGCTAAGTATACAGTGATGACGAGGAGCCAGCCATTTGAACACGGAGAGGAAGAGCATTTGCCCTACAGAGAGGCCCCATCTGGTGCAAAGGCCCTAAAGTCGGAACAAGCTGGAGGTGTTTCAGTAACAGAATGAAGACCGGAGTAGTGGAAACAGAGTAGAAAAAGGATAGTGTGAGTGAAACAAAGGTAGAGGGGCTCAGTCATGCAGGCCTGTGAGCAAAGTTACAACGGGAAGCCCTTGGAGGGTTTCGAGCAGTGGTGTGAGCGTGCTCTGATTTACATTTCTACAGTATCACTCTGGATGTGGCAGAATAATGAAGAGCAAAAATGAAAACAAGGAGCAGAGAGGCGATGCTATTGCAGTGCTCCAGGCAAAAGATGAGGTTGGCTCGAACCGAGGAGGTGATCATAGTGATGAAGAGAAGTGAACAGATTCGAGTGAGTCTTTGGAGGAGGGCATAATAGGACTGGCAGATGGATTTGCTGAGAAGCCTGAGGAGGACATCTAGACAGACAAAGGTGCCATTTCTGAGATGGGGGAAGACTGAAGGAGGAGGTTGGGGGCAGAAATAAAGTTTCTTTTTTTGGCCATTCTAACGTGCAGATGTCCATTTACAAATGTCTGGTGGGCCATTGGATTGACAGTTCTGGAGTTCTAGGGGAGACCACAAGTAGAAATCTAGATTTTGGAATCATTGGCATAAAGACTGCATTCAAGGTCACGGGTCTGGATGAGCTCGCCCAGGGAAGTGTGTAGCTAGAAAAGAGAGTGAGTCAAGGACAGAGCCCTCTTGTATGCCACAATCTGAATTTGGTTAGAGCAGGGAGAACAACCAAGGTAGACAGCACAAGAGACCAGAGGCTGAGGACATGCCAGGATACCCCGTCACCATCATCTTACTAGAAAGAAGAGCAAAGTGGAGTTTCACTGTAGGGACTTAGGGTTCCCCTATTAGAGGGCATGTTGGGCACTACAGAATTAACATGGACATGCCACAGGGTAAGTCCCAAATTTGACAATTCTAAGAAGTTTTTTGACAAAGCCAATTCAATAGTGTAGTGAATTCCGCAGCCATATTTTAGGGAGTTTTGGTAATCAGCTCCTTGTGAGAAAGTAAAGGTAAAGGCTATACACAGAAGGCTCCCCCCATTTGGGGAGAATACCTGGCAGGTCAAGGCTATCCCCAGTTGAGGAGAGATGGTGAGAGAAAGGAATAGGCTAAAAAATGCTTGTGGAGCTCCAAACAGGAGATAGAGAGAATATCGATGTAAATAAATCTGAGGATAATAGAGAAATCTGGATTCCTGAGAAGATGGGAGGGGGGCTGTCGAGCAGGTTTGGGAGGCAGAACACAACTAAAAAGGTGGGAAAATGCCTTTTCCACAGATCATTCATTATGCTATGTTATATAGCCTGTGTTTGGTTAAAATAAAGATTGTTTTCACACATTTTACTGCTCTTAAGTTAATAACGTGAATACAAACTCTAAGCATTTATCACACACCAGATTTTACTAGCTCACGAAGTAAGTGGAAGATCTGGGAACGGATTTCAGAATAACTTCATGCCCGGATTCTTCTCTGCCCGTTTCCCTGTTTAGAAGCCCTTCTTGGTTTAATTGTCACCAGTTGGCAATTGATTAAGCAAACTGATTACAGTTGGATTTGATGACAGAGCAGCAGCATGAAAAATATCATGTTGGAATCTAACCTGGGGGCGGGGGGTTGGGGGGAGATACTGAAAAACCCACAGCTTGTCATTGTCACTAGCAAAGGAGAAGTCATTTACTCCCCACCCCCACAGGCATGGTTAAACAATTTGTAGTTGAGCATAACCGTTTCTGTGTCCACTTGAATAGAACGCTGTCATTGTAAGCAATAATCAAATCAAGAAAACATTTAGAGTACCCCGTATAGGTGATTCTTGGAATTATTTTAATTGATTTGGAGAAATAAAAGAAGTAGAAGATTTTAAAAAACATTTTAGAAGACAAATTCTCATTTTAGATATTGTTTGAGGTCAAACATCCCAGGTATAGAAAATAAGTGCCTCAGAGCACTCTTTGCATTAGGGTCACTATTGATAAAGCCATTAAATGTGAATTATGAATTCATTCTTGTGAAAGGATAGTTTCCTGGGAATTTTACCCTCACATTAAGAAGGTAGTAAAGACTAAAGTTAAGTGCTGCCTCGCTACTTAAAGCCAGTTGCTCGGGAATTCTATACAATATCTACAAGCAAAAAACGAAACATCTCGGGGTATTAAAGTGAGATTATTTGGCTCTCAGTGCCACTCAGTTTCCCTCTCGGAAGATCAGCAGCTATTCATCTTTCAAATGTCATTTGTGGGGAGATGTGTCGTGTGAAGGGGCCCCCTGGGAACACTGGACCCAGTTTTCTTTAGGAAGTGATGCTCACATGCTTAAAGTCAAACAACACTGAACGGAAAATCAATCTCGAAGGCTGAGAGTTAAGCTGAAAGCTTAAAGTGGACTCTAGGTATTTGAGGCTGTGCATAGAAAGGGACTGACTAGGGCCAGCTAATAGCAGAGAGGCGTATTTTTGTAAACTGCAATACGGTGGACCCTGTGGGATCATGAATTCCGAAAGGCACCCTTTCCTGGGACCCTGAAGGATACAGGACTCAGCTAGCAGAGAACAAGTGGGATGTCACCCTCCTCACCTTAGCATGGTGCATAAACGGCACAGTCACAGACAGCTGCCTGGGGCCCGACGATGAGCTCCTCCGTGAAGAGAAGAATGCTGTCTCCTCAGAATCAAGCACATCGTAGGTGCTCATTTTGCTGATCTGAAATGATGCCATTTGCAGAATTTGGCACCCTCTAGACACATATTTATGATCAGATGCAGATTTTTACCTGAAAGGGCCTCCTTGTCTCCTTCAGGAGAAACTAAATGGCTTCAAGCTACAAAGCAAAAAGGAGAACAAGAGTGGCCATGGATTGACTCATTCATTCAAAAAATAGTGATTGAGTATCTGGTTATTGCCAGACACTGCTGTAGAAGTTGGAAAAACGACAACAACAAAAGCAAATCCCTATCCTCATGGAGCACATATTCCAGTGTTAGGAGACAGAAATTAAATTAAATTAAATTAAATTAATGAACAAAATAGGTAGAATTTAAGATAGTGACAAATACCCTGCTGGGGAAACGGCAGCGAAAGGGGAGACAGTGCTGGAGTTAAGCCGTGAGCCCAGTGTTGCCGGTGCCACGTGAGCAAGAGGGAGCGTAGGAGGAGGTGGGAGTGGAGAGAAAGCAGGGACGGAGATCAGGTAGGGTCTTTCAGGCACCTGCAGAAGCCTGGTTATCTTCAAGGGGAGCCCCTGAGAGTGTATTGTGCAGAGGAAGGACATGACCTGACTGACACCACATCTCACTCTTGAGCTGAGAGTCCACATAGCTGGGAAATGGCAGAAGGAGCATCGATGGTACATGTTATCAACTGCATGTCTGTGTCCTTCCAAAACTCATGTTTAAACCCTCACCCCTGAAGGGATGGTGTCAGTAGGAGGTCGGCTCTTTGGGCGATAATTAGGTTTAGCTGAGGTCATGAGGGTAGAGGCCCCATGATGGGATTAGTGTCCTTACAAGAAGATAAAGAGACTTGAGCTCACTCTCTTGGTCATGTGGGGATACAAAGAGAAGGCGGTTGCCTTCAAGCCAGGAAAAAGGCTCTCATCAGACATCGGATCTGCCAGCCCCTTGATCTCAGCCTTCCCAGCCTCTAGAACCATGAGAAATGAATGTTTGTTGTTTAAGGCATAGTCTATGGTATTCTGTTATAGCAGCCTGCACCGACTAAGGCAGTGTGCTTCTGGAAACTGATTATTGGCTTTCTGGATTCTGGAAAGTCTCAGGAGTGCATGGCTTTCTACCATGCCTATTTGGTCTTGGGGGGGTCCTGCCTCCATGAGAAGGAGAAATGTTATGGGTCTTATCTTAACATTTGTGATTTAGACAATACAATGTAACTTAGGTGAATCTTCAAATGCCAGACATCTGTCAGCAGAAAAATGGTAATCACGTCATTGTCACAGTACAGAGACGGTGACTCCTCTCATGTAGGCAGCAGGTTCTGCATTTTTTGTGAATGCCTTGAATTAGCCATCGAGGAAGGCCAGAGAATGGCTGTACCCAGGCACCAAAGCAAAAGAAGGAGGGAGTTAGATGGCCTCGTTTCCACTCTATCTGTATTAACTTCCAAATATTAGAAGCATGGCCAGGCAACATGAAACAAACCCTTCTCAGATTCCTTCTCTGTGTAAGACAGATTCTAGCTTTATCTCCTCTCCTAAATGTGAATGAGTGAATTGGAATGTTGATTACAAATTCTAGACAACCCAGATGTAATTTCTTTTTTTAATGTATGAGTTGTTTGTTGAGAAAAAAATTAAATGACCTAAAAGATAATAACCTGTTTTGAAATCAACATTTTTTTCTTTAAAAAAGCATATTCACAAATATCACTGGTTTCTAAGACAGTCCTTCTCTACATCTGAACGTATAGATCAGAGAGGGTGGTTAATGATATCATCAGATAAAACAGACTTTTACACCAGACGTAATTTCTTGACCCCACAGTCTTTGCCTCCTGAATTTCGAGAAGAATTAAGACAATTCATTTTCAACAGCCTTAATGTGATACACATTGAAACTGGCTCCAGTGTTTAGGGATTATAGTAGGTTGGATTCCTTCACAAAAGTAGTAATTAGTCAAGACCAGAATTAATAAAATCTGGAAGGAGTTAATGACAAGTAATCATTTTATGGGGCTGTGGTTCATGCAATACAATTTCATTTGAAACAGGAGAAAGAATTCTGAAAGAGTGGTTGGAAGATTTAATGGCAATACTTTATTCAGTCTGTTGGATCTGTAATATATAAGTTTCCAAGAAACTACATGAAATCCAATTGGTCCATGTCACACACCTTTATTTAACCTTGGAAGGAGTCATAATCCAGGCTAAATTTAGAAAAAAAAAAAAAAAAGTATTGCATTCCGGAATGCCTATGCACACTTCAAATACATGAATTTTAATTGTTAGAGAATTAGTTATCCAGTAGAATTGATCTCCATACACAATTGACAGTGCCATGACTATTCATGATGGAATGATGTCTTTGGAAAACCCAGCCTTCATCTCTTCCAGGGCTCCTTTATCTTACATTTCCATATTAATTTATGTGGCTAGCACCTTTATGCTACGTTGAAAGCAAATCACATGTAAAATGAGATTAGAATGACTAATACTAATTTTTATAAAAAGCCACCCTGTTTTTCAGTTTCAACATGCCCTACATCTACAAATCTAACTGCCACAAATTTTAAAATTATGCACGTCCTCAGGGAAAGCTAAGGACTGGCAGTGAATTGGAACAAGACTGAGATGATGTCTTTTGTGTACTGTAACACTTCAAAATCATTGCTTCCAGAAAAAAATCACAGAGGCTTTTAATATTCATAAAGACTAGAAACAGGTGTTTGAACAGAACTTCAGCCACCTTTGACAGGAGCACAATGGGTTTGTCTGAAAGGGTCTTCATTTTCCCTGTCACTCACTGGCAGGACTCAGAACATCAAAACAGCTCTACTCCTGAGCTTTCACTTACCTGTTTCAAAGTATTACACTTGACATTTCTAATTTTTTCCCCAGTCGTTAAACTCTGTCTCCCCCCTTTTAAAACTGCATGATTTTGTTAGCAAATCAAAGCAGGCAGAAGAATACATTAGTGCTCATTCCTTATGGACCCTGGGCTGACCTCACTGCTTTTTATGTCTACCAGTAGACCACACAAACTATTTTTGGTTTGTCATTTATCCTGTGCAGGCAGATAGCTGTTTATCCACCTCAGAAGAACTCTATTTAGCCAGATGGGGGAAAGTAAAAAAATGTGTCTTAGATCTAAAGGCTGTGCCATGTAGCCTGGACAGGATGCTTCATCTTTCTATGACTCAGTTTCCTTCTCACTTCTCAGAGAGGTCAAGCTGCCCTCATGCCAGGGGCAAAGAGGAAGAATACAGATCCCTGTTCTGTACTGTGCCAAAGTAGAATATTCAAAAAATGGCAGCACGTGGGGGCCAGCACGTAGCTCCAAATAGTAAATTATGTCCACAGTATTTAGATAAGAAGTGGCTTTGAGAAACAATAGGAAGATAATTGTCATTGGTTAGCTCCTGTGTGACCTCTGGTGAGACATCATACATCTCTAAGCCTCAGTTTCCTCGTCTGTTAAATTAAGGATTTGGACACTATCTCAAGGATTCCATCCCAAACTAAATGTCTGTTACATAATAGATCTATAACTTGCCCAAATCTGCAAGAAGAGGAAATAAAGAATGAAATAATAAAATGTGAAGTTACCTATAGTCACCTGAATAGTTCCTTAAACATTTCCCTGTCTTTGCTTTATTGAAAGGGCAAAATAATAAGTGGTTTTACTTTAAGAAAAAATAAGCATAAGGTTCAGTCGGGGAAGTCACATCAATTTATATGAGGGACAAGTATAAGGAGAATAAGAGGTAAAGCGCAGAAAGGCAGAATTTGTATGGGAAATGTGGGAAGTACTACAGTCAATCAAGGATCAGTTATTGGGATCGTATTGTTAGGCTGGAAAACTAACTAGGTGTTCACAGCAGGTGGAGAAAGATTTCTCACACAGAAACTAGGACATATAAAGTAAAAAAATTTCTTTTATTTTTTTTAGAAGGAGAGAGAGAGTGAAGGGGAAAAGAGGGAGAAAGAGAGAGAGAGGAGAGATGGCCTGGCACCCAAGGAAAGAGAAGGGAGGTGTGTGCACAGAGGCCAAGACTTGCCATTTTTATGGGGATAAAGAGAAAGAAAAAAACAGTGATTGTTTTCAGTGGATAACAGAAGCGGCTGTGGAGTAATTAGCAGCAGGCAGTTGCAAGATGTCAGGTTGTCTATCTGTCCCGTTTTTCTGTTCCTAGAGGACTTGGTTATCTCTGGAATGTGGTCAAGCTGGTCTACTAAGGCAGGCTTATCGCTGGGGGTGTGATCTTGTGTCAAGTTCACCCTTGAGATACGGTTTGGGGCAGGAACTGGGGCCTGAAGCTTGTACACTCCCCCAACCCCCATGTCTGTGTCTCTTCAGGACCTCTTCAAGGCTGTAAAAAGCAAATTCTAAAAGGCATTTTTTAGTATATAGGTCTAGTGAAAAATTTACATTTCCTTTCTGTCTGCTTGGCTCTTTTCAAATGTTGTGTTAACAGAGCCCTGCAGGGTGCCTGATTATCGAGGGGGTTGGGGGGAGGTCATGTGATTGATCTTAGCCCTTGCTGAGAAACTGTGAGTTAGATAATTTTTCTTTTATTGATATTTTTTATTTATTTCACTAGCAAGGTCATCCTTTCACATATCTGGAGGAATCTTGCAATTAATTTTTAAAAATTCATATATTTTAAATTTTATTATGTATATCTAAAGTATACAATGTAGTTATAAGATGCATACATATAGTAAAATGGTTACTATAGTGGAACAGACTAACATATCCATCCTATCACATGGTTACCCATTTTCACCCCCTGAGACATGTGCAGCTAAAGCCTATTCATTTAGCAAATACTCGGAATATAATACATTATTATTAACTCTAGTTCTTATGTTATACATTAGTTCTTTCAACTTGTTCATCCTGCATATTTGTTACCTTGTATCCTTTGACCCATATCTTCCCATTTCCTTCTTTCCACCGTGCAGCACCCCAAATCTGATAACCAGTTTTATTACCTATCTCTATATATCTGCCCTTTCTGGGGAAGGGGGGATTCCACATATAAATGAGATTATGAAATATTTTTCTCTCTGGCTTATTTCACTTAACATAATGCCTTTAAAGTCATTGCAATGTTGTGGCAAATGGCAAAATCTCCTTTGTAATGCTAAATAATATCCCATTGTGTGTGTGTATATGCATGTGTGTATGTGTACATATGTGTGTGTGTGTATATATATATATATTTATTTTTGCTTTCGTTGCCTGAGATTTGGTGTGATATCCCAGAAATTATTGCCAAGACCAATGTCAAGGAGATTTTCCCCTATGATTTCTTCTAGGAGTTTTATAGTTTTAAGTCTTATGTTTAGGTCTTTTATCCATTTTGAGTTGACTTTTGTGTATGATGTAAGATAAGGATCCAATTTCATTCTTTTGCATGTGGAAATCCAGTTTTTCCAGCACCATTTATTGAAGATCCTATCCTTTCCCCATTGTGTCTTTTTGGTGCCCTTGTCAAAAATTGGTTGACCATATATGTTTAGATTTATTAATATTTCTGGGCTCTCTATTCTGTTCCATTGGTCTATGTGTCTGCTTTTATTCCTATACCATACTATTTTGATCACTACAGGTCTGTAATATAATTTTAAATCGGGAAGTGTGATGCCTCCAACTTTGGTGTGTTTTGTTTGTTGTTTGTTTGTTTTTTCTTTCTCAGAATCACTTTGGTTATTCAGGATCTTTTGTGGTTCCATATGAATTTTAGGATTGTTTTTGTCTATTTCTGTGAAGAACGCCATTGGGATTTTGATAGAGATTACATTGAATTTATATATTGCTGTAGTATAGATATTTTAATAATATTAATTTTTATGATCCATAAACATGGAATACGTTTCCATTTGTTTGTGTCCTCTTCAATTTCTTTCATCAATGTTTTATAGTTTTTAGTGCACAGGTCTTTCATCTCCTTGGTGAAATTTATTCCTAAGTTTTTTTTTTTTTTGATGCTATCATAAATGGGATTGTTTTCATAATTTCTTTTTTAGCTAGGTCATTATTTGTGTACAGAAATACCATAGATTTTTGTATGTTGATCTTATCTTACAACTTTACTGGGTTCATTTTTTAGATCTAATTGTTTTTTGGTGAAGTTTTTGGATTTTTATACATATAAGATCATGTCATCTGCAAATAGAGATAGTTTTATTTCTTCCTTTCTGATTTGGATAGCTTTTATTTCTTTTTCTTATCTAATTGCTCTTGATAGCACTTCCAGTACTGTGTTGAATACAAGTAGCTAGAGTGGGCATTCTTGCCCTGTACCAGATCTTAGAGGAAAAGCTTTCAGTTTCTCTCCTTTGACTATGATATTAGCTGTGAGTTTTCCATATATGGTCTTTATTATGTTGAGGAACTTTGCTTCTATACCTACACTGTTAAGACTTTTTATCAAGGAAAGATATTGAACTTTGTCAAATGCTTTTTCTGTATCAATTGATATGATCGTGTGTTTTTTGTCTTTCAGTCTGTTAATGTGATGTATCACATTGATTGATTTGCATATGTCAAACCAGCCTTGCATGACTAGAATAAGTCCTACTAGATTATGATGTATAATCTTTCTGATATGTTGTTGAAATTCAATTTGCTGATATTTTAATGAGGATTTTTGTATCAATGTTCATCAGAGATATTGGCCTACAGTTTTCTTTTCTTTTCTTTTCTCTTCTTTTCTCTTCTTTTCTCTTTTAAAGACAGGGTCTATATTGCCCAAGTTGGAGTATAGTGCTATTCACAGGAGTGATCACAGCACACTGCAGCCTTGAACTCCTAGGCTCAAGTGATCCTCCCACCTCAGCCTCCCGAGTAGCTGGAACTACAGGCATGTGTCACTGCACCTGGCTTTGTAGTTTTCTTGTTGCATCTTTGTGTGGCTTAGGTATCAAGGTGGTGCTAGCCCCATAAAATGTGTTAGGAAGTATTTCCTCCACGTGTATTTCTGAAAAAATGTGGGAAGTATAATTAGTCATGGAATTATTAGGATCATATTTATAGAAACCTTAAAAGGCATAGTTTTAAAAGCCATTGGTAATGAAATTTACATTTTCCCTCAAAAAAATTTCAGTCAGCTCCCTATTCAATTTGCCAGTGACACTGATTTCTGTGTCCTCACCTCCTGTTCTGACAGCCATGCCTGCCTGTGGATGGATGCTTCCAAATTTGGTTGAATGATTTGGAGAGATTTTCAAGGTACTTAAGAAATTTACTTTGCCTGACATTTGACTTGACATTTGAATTGGAGATGAGGTGCTATAAAAATTTAAAGTAACCAACATCACAGAACCTCATGTCCCTATTTTACTAGATGTCTTTTTCCCTGTATGACATGGTCAATGAAAAAAAAAAAAACTTCATATTTTATCATTCTTATTATGCATTTAAAATTCACTTTAAATATCACCCAAAAACCTGAATGCCAAAAGTGCGAAGCGCCTTCTCAAATAATACACAAAGTGACCTTCAGATAGGACCCTCTAGTCACCAGAACAATTTCCATACAGCTGCTGATATGCCCACAAGCATTTCAGGCTTAAAAAGGGAGAGAGAGAGAGAGAGAGAGAGATAGGTTTATAAATTATTTTGACTCAAAACCCCCGAAGTCAAAACATGCTCACACACATCGCCAGCCTGTTACTTAGAAACTAGCACCTCAGGACAGAGGGATATTGAAGTAGTATTGAATCCACTTTCCTCGGCTACCACCTGTGAATTATGGCTGGCAGCAGGAGTTTTATGATACTATTGTAAAAGTAATGTACCTCTTAAATGGCAATTTACTAAGTTGCTGATGAAATGCATTGCAAATATGTTAGTTTCAGGGTGGTTAGGAAAATTAACCACTGCATATTTTCCATATTGTCATGTACGCCAACATGGAGAAAATCAGAGGCAGCTTTCTTGGAAAGCTGTTTAAATGTAACATATGGCCAGTTAGTCACTTGGTTAGAACATGAGGTTGATGAGGCCAAAGCTTTAGGGAAATCACCTGAGGCTGTTCTTTTTAAAGCAGGTCTTACCAACAGTATCCCGAAACCCTGTAAAATTTTCTCTTAGCCTCGAATTTTCATTTCGCTTCCTATCTAATTTTCTATCCTATCAATTTGATCCTCACACCCTGCTCCTCAGCCTAGCCTGATAACAAGAGAGTGTAACGGAGTATCGTTAGATCTCAGATTACATTTTGAAGGGATCCCCTGTAAATTCCAAACCACTAAAACAATCATGCAAAAGATGGATTCAAAGGGGTGAGTGAATATAAGATTGGAAACTGGTGTTTCATTAAGTTTGGACAGGCTTATCCTGGATGAAGATCTGTGCTTATTTACATGACCTCTAAGATATCTTTTATATTAACAGACATTTGTACAGAGTAGTACAGATTAAAAAGCTGCTTGGATTCATTAGTTCGTCTGACTCTCACAAAACCCCTCTGAAGAGAGGAGGATGTTATTCTCCAAATTTTATGGATGAAAAACAAAAGATGATAGAGATAAGGTGATTTGCTCAAAGTCACCCAGCTAGTGAGTAATGGAGTTAGAACTTGAACTCCACACTCCATGCCTATCTTGGAAACCAGGCTTTGACCAGAATACGTGCATGCAGAAGCCCGGACCTGAATGAGCAAACCTAAAACATACAGCAGTAGTGTAAGCAATCTACAGAACACTTAAAACGGAACAACATTTGAGAAGTTCAATGGCCAAATGGATGATTCCAATCTCTTCTCTAAACATCATTACAGAGGATGGAAAATAAGTTGCAATTTGTATGTCAAGGATGCTGAGGCTATGCCCCATTTAGTAGAAAGGAGCACAGTGATCAATTAGCAACGTCTGACATGGGTACAGTAAGTGGCTGTGGCAGCACACACACTTGCTCTTCCTATATTAAAAAATCTTTCACTTTATAAAACATATTGGGTTTTGTGATGAGAAGTAACATAGATCAATACGTAGAGACATCTTTGTTAAGCATTAATAAATGCTAAGCACTTTATTAGGCACTGTGGGTGAATACCAAGGACTTTAAGAGAAAGTCTTTGCCTATATAATTTACAATCCTATCTGAAAAATAAATTGAATGTGCAGCACTTTAGATTTTAATCTTTTGATACTGATTATAAACACTATGCAGGTTCATAAAGGGGCAAATCGCACAGTTAAGGGAGTCCATCTTTGTGAAATACAGAACAATCTTTGGAAAGGAATACCAAGGGGTGGAATACAGTTGTGGGAAAGGCTTTAACAGAATTCCTGTATAGTTTGAGTGCTGTGTTTTCTTACAGTTATTTCATACCGTGTGGAAATATTTTACAATAGCCAATTAGAGCCCAAAAGGGGTTGAATATTTTGAATCCCTCCTGAACTTGCTTATCTAAAAATATGCTCACATGCATATCATCAGCCATTATCTTAATTCTGCAATTGTTGTAATTTCAGTTATAATTAAGATGGACAAGAAGTAAATAATAAAAGCCCCCAAAATATCCTTTGCTCCCAACAGAAGTAGAAAAAATAAAGCTGCATACTAAACTACCAGTTTCCAGAAGGAGATTTGATTACAACTCAACCGTAAGAGAAATAATGGGAAGGTTTGGATTTCTTTCAAAATAAGCTGAGAATGAGCAAGTTGAACTAGGGGATAGTGAGGGGTTGTAGATGACGCAAGATTGGCCGTGAGTTGGTAATTGAGGAGGCTGCGTGACAGCTATGTGAGAATTCATGATACTGTTTTCTCAATTTTTGTATATATTCGAAATATTACATTAAAAATGTTTTTAAAAAGCCCTCTCAGCCAGGTGCGGTGGCTCACCCCTGTTATCCCAGCACTGCACTCTAGGAAGCCGAGGCAGGAGGATCCCTTGAACTCAGCAGTTCAAGCCCAGCCTGAGGAAGAGTGAGACCTGTCTCTACAAAAAACAGAAGGATTAGTCAGGCATGGTGGTGCATGCCTCTAGTCCCAGCCACTCGGGAAGCTGAGGCAGGAGGATTGCTGGAGCCCAGGAGTTTGAGGCTCAAGTAAGCTGTGATGACACCACTGCACTCTAGCCAGGGCGACAGAGTGAGATTCTGTCGCAGAAAAATAAAAGCCCTCTTAAAGGTGAAAGAACAATTTCAATTTCAGACACAAGAGAATGAATTATTTGACACTGCCATAGAATGAAAAAGAGAAAATATTCAAAGCTGTGATAAATCAATGGGAGAGGGGGAATTGCCTGACCAAGAAGTATAGAGCTTGTTCAAATTAGGACGGAGAGAAAAATCGGAGCTAAGGGTTGCTACCTTTTTTTTTCCCCAGCACCAATCGTCTCATGGGTGTAAATTTATCATTGATTTGGTGTAGCAGGCTCTTTGGATGCTATAATTTCTCATCTGTTTCCTGCTGCAAAATCCATCGGCTATGCCTGTATCCAGGTTTACACCACAGCTGTGAAACATTAATCTCATGAACACATTCTTCCATCGCCGGCCTGGCTGACGCACGCTGCCTAGTTAGTTCCCAGCAGGCTTCTGGCTCCGCTCCTGATGCTCTCCTGGCACCACTAACAACTGTGGAACTCCTGTCATGCTCCAGAGAGGCTGCTGTGATGCTCCTTGGGTGGCTTCAATGTCCATACTTACTTCCTCTCACTTCCCTGAACCTAAAAGGGATTTGTCACCCAGGTGTCTGAAATCAAGACTCTCCTGGGACTTTGTTACATTAAACCTTGGATTTGAAACAAGACAGTCCATCATATTACTTTTTTGAGACTGTGTCCTTTATATGTGCTCTGCAGAGCCCTGTGTACTGGCTGCTAAATAATTTATTAATTATGATATTGAGTAATAAGATTGCTCTGCAATTAGCTCATGCATGAAAGCCTAACTTCTTGGTTCTGCTTATGTCTGTTGTTCTTAGGCTAGACTTCAGAGTTATTGTGATTAAGCAATAAAAGGAGATTTTATCATGTGCCCCCTGCTGGATAAACCTCAGCTAAATTAGTCGGAAGCTACATATGTCAGATAACTGAGGTTTCAATGTTGAAATTGAAGATAAAATATGATATACGTGGTGGAGAATTTCTTCTTGCTACTCTCCCCCACACCCACCACCCCCGCAAAAATTTCATCTCTTAGTATGTGTTATTTTTAGTATTAATCATGGGGATAGCTTATATGTTTATAAGATGAATGACTGAATTTAAAGAAATCAAAAAAGGCAGACTTTCTTTTTCCCAGTAACAGATTATAGGGCTGTGAGTCCAAAAGTCATAAATGACAGGACAAGTGTCAATGGTCAGTGATGAGGGGGGAAAAAGCAATTCAATTTGATAGAAATGAGACTGTGGGATATGATATGCTCTTTAGTAAGCCGAAGACTGCCGTTCCCATTGAAAGATGTTTAGGGTATTCCAGGGAGGATGGCTGGGAAAGGCGCAACCAGAATAAAAAGGAAAAAAGAAGCAGAGTTTTCTGAAGGAAAAGCTTTGATCAAGTTTACACGGTGTGGGGAGTGATAAGAGGCCACCAAGCCCAAAGGAATTCAGTAATTCCTCCTGCCTAAGCGTGGCAAATCTCCATTCTGTGAGTCTACAGATGTACGTAGAGAGCATAGGTATGAAATAATACATTATACCTGGACGCAGTGTATGTACAACATATAATCTCTTCAACACTTACAGGAAATCACTTCCTGATGCTCACTAAATGAGGAGGGTTACAGGAGATAAGAGGGTGGTCTGTGTTCCCAAGATAGCCACTGGGGGGAAAAGGGTGTTATTTAAAATGATTGTAAGTGATTATCTTTCTAAATTGTACCTTGTGCCCCAGTCTCTGGTTGATTCTCTACAACTTAGGTAGTCAAAGGCAATCCCAACATAGACAACTGCCCTGTAATGAAACTGCATTTATCTCAAGGGCTTTTTTTTTTTTAATTTAATAAGAAAGGAGTTTCATGAATAGAAACAAAACAATGGTGATGTCAAAATAACACGGTGTGCACTCATAAGTGGAGAAAACAACAGAATAAAGAAAGTATTTTTGCGTTTTAAGGTGTGGAAGTTTTGGTGAGCTTCCCTGTTCCCAAAATGAATGTGTACTCTTGATACAAACTGCTGAGTGGGTGTATTTTAGATCATAGAAAACTTCTCTTACGTGTCTGGAGAGTCATGGGAGTCTTATTACGTGCCGTTAGTCATTTTCCCAGTCCAACCTTCACTACAAAAGAATCCCAAGATTATATCAGGGCCTGTGATGGTCGCAAAATGATATCTTACTCTTTAAGTGCCGCATTTGATCAACATACGTCGTTAATCTCTCCTTCCTGTTTGGTGGCAGTAAATGATGGAACGCTTTATCAGTTCCTTTTTCAAATTAGATTGATGTATGTACATTCCTTGAATTTTAAAGGTCATTAATTTTCACATTAGTGTCTTGGGTTGGTAGCACACAGATTGATGTATTGATGATTTAGTCTTTTATTGATTCTATATCATCTTTAGCACCATGAGTCATGAGTGGTGTTTCCTTCCCAACCATGACACCATGAGTGAAAATGCATGAATATTTACAAAGAAATAGAGAACTTAGCTCTTGTCCCTTCTGGAGCATTTTAATGTCCTTGGATGAAAATGATTATAAAATGTATTTAGTCATGTACTTAAAGTGCCTTTGCCATGTATCAGCCTTTCTTCCTGAGCTGTGGGTAGTATCTATAGCATTTAACAATTTTAGCCTATGACCTTCCATTTGCATTGATGCTTCAAAGTAATTAAGGACTTCCTGAAGTTATTTTCAAAATACTTCATTGAAAAAATGAGTTTCCCTAGTCATCTGGATTGAGATATATTGCCTACATCTTTGATGTATCATCCCACGTTTAATTATTCAGTGTAGGTCAAAGTAACATCGAACCTCTTACAAATGTGATATTCCAAAGATATTCCAGCATTTTACTTCATCTCCATCCACAGAATAGACCACACTCCTTGTCTGTGCCACAGACTTCATGTAATGATAATAATAAAATAATAAAAGTTTAATCATCAGAAGTAGTTAACTGATACCACTGACCACTTTAGAATTATTGGAAATAGCTAAAACATATGCTGAATAAGAAAAAAAAAACTATGCTATCCTAAGCCAGTGAATATTCTAGCAAAGTACAAAAATGCAATTTGAATCTTTTTTAAAAAAATCTTTTTTTGGCTAAGAATGTACAAGATCCTTAACTCAAATTTTAAAATGAAATAGAGTGTTGTCAGATGTGTAATACAATATATGTGGATTCCAAACACCACTCATTGGTGATTTTCAGAGTAATGTTAGCTAAGTCATTTTTAACCCCTCTGCAGTCTCCTCACTGGAAAACAAGGTTACCCTGAGTCATTGTAAAAGCTCCTTATGCTCTCTCTAAGTTTTTATATATAAACATTAGGAAATTATTTAGAACATTTGGAAAGCATTTGAAACAAAGAAGTGTTATCAAAGGAGTCAACATAAATTTTAATCAATGTTGGAGAAGCACAAAAGATTCCTATGCCATTTGAAAACCCAGTGCTGTGCAGAACAGGGTAGTAAATTTTACTAATTCAAGTCAGAAATATTTTATTAGTAGTGGTTGAAAGCCCAGCCATGTCCAGACTGAAAGATAGGGAAGCAATTGGTCCTTCCGGTGCAGAACTAAGGCTGGCTAGGAGCTTACAATGTGGTTGGGGAAAGAACTCATAATCAAAGAATGTTATAATAGTTAAAGCTCATTTCTGTGGTCAAACCAGGACATAACAGATTTTTCTCCTTAAAAAAAAAAAGGACAACTTTTGGTTCATTAAAAATACTGGCCTCTTTTATAGTACTGTTAAGATTATAAGCCATTTTAAATCCCATTTTGGAAGTAGGGTAGACCCCTAAATAAATGACATGCAATCAAATCCAAATGTACCACTGCAGAAATAGGGCCAGTGAGATGGCAGAGAAAAGCCGTGTGTGGAGGGACTCGAGGGAAAGTTTGGAGACCTGGGCTTCTTGAAAGTTTTAGCATCCCTTTGTGGTTTCCTGTCCTCTCTCTAAATTGTCTCCCCTTTCCTCCTCTCTTGTCCTATCTGAGTGACTTGATCCTTAGCCTCCTGCTCTTTTCCTTATATAGTCACCTGCTCTGGGAACTCATCAATCCTCATAACTTCAGCACCAGCCAGAGCACGGACAGCGGTAGAGCAGAGAGGTCAGGAGTGTCAGGACCAAAGCCTCATTAGCCAGGAGGGCTCCAGAGACTCTGCAGAGCTAGGCAGAAAAAGGGCTGAGACCCAGGCTGTAGAGTGTATTGAAAAGAAGAAATGAATGGCCCAGATCAGAGAGGAGACCAACTCCTGAAACCAGTTGCTCAAAGCGAGGAAGGAAGGTGTTTGCCCCTAGGGCCTGGCTACTCCAAGTGTGGCCCCTGGCCCAGCAGCACTCACTCAAACCCCTTGGGAATTTGCTGGAAATGCAGAGTCTCAGGTCCCATCCCAGACCTCCTGAATCAGAACTTGCTACTGATCGGTATATGCACGTGAAAGTTTAAGAAGCTTTGACCAAAACCAAAGTGGGAAAATAGGGAAAGCGATGATTTAGGAAGAAGCATCTGCCACAGGAACCAGGAAAAGATCAGCAGCAGGGAGACCAGGCCAGGCAGGTTTGCCTATTTCCTCTGATTTTGTCCCTGTACTTCTGTCAGTGTCATTTCAACCCACAGAGTGGCCCATCTGCTCCTTTCCTCCCATCTCCATCATCACCATCCTTCCAGATCCAGCTAAGGCACCACATTCTCCAGGACATCTTTCTTAGCAACACAAACTCAGATCAGCAGCACTCTGGTGTCCCGCAGCCCTTAGAGTCTATTCTACATGATTTATCCTCAAGGGGCTTAAAATAGAGCCTTGTGGATTGGGAAGGGACATGGCAGGACTGTGCGGTCCTAATTCCCATCTCCTCTTTAAATCCTTCTGGACACAGGGATCTTGATGACTCACCAACCAATCCATTACAGGTGGGGAGACTATGACTCTTAAGAAAGAAAGTTCTTCCTTATATTGAACTGAATTTCCTCTTTCCTTTGTGTCAGTCGCATACTAAAAAGCACCAGGATAGCACAGCGATCTGCCTTTCATCTGTTTCTCTTTCATAGATTCTGTTGAGTCTGCAAGTTAAAAGTGTTTCAGGCTTTCTTTTCTGATCTGAAAGAACTCGAGCATTCTCCATGCTAGAAAAGCTCATTTAAACAGTGTTCCTTTTGACATATGGCTACTGTGAGAGTTCAGGTAGACCCTAACTGGTGTGTTCTCTTTTTAGCCCAAATGCAGGTAGATTAATTTATGATTTCACAGCTCTGCTATCACACTGGACTACAGAGAGTTTAGGGCAAGAATATCCAGGGTAACCTGAATGACAAAAATCAATATATAATGTAGGAGATGGCGCACATGCAAAAGGCACTTTAGAGACAAAATTTTCCTGGCCAAAAGCACACAGAACCAGGTGCTGACTGTGTCCTAATCAATGTTGTTTACTTGTATAAAGAACAGCAAATCTGTCGATCCAGAGCAGGCTCGGGTAGCTCAGATCTCAGATGAAATAAGTCTCCAGGGTACCTGTTAATTTGGCGGAACTTGTCCATACCCTGTTCAGAGACAAAGGCACCATGGTCAAGAACTCACCCTGGTCCCAGCAACCCTGTCAACCCTCTTTTAGAAATAATTAGAGCCTGGCTCTCACAAACATTCTTATCAGACAACCCTCTAATTCCCTCATCACCAAGCAACCCCGAGGAATAGACCAAAGTGCATCTCTAGATCCGCAAGCCAAGAATCACTCAGACCCTTGAATACAATGACTTAACCAAGGCAAGGTCCCCTGTGATGCCAGCCCTCTGGTTTGTCCTTGTAGACACCGTCCTCTGTCAGCTCCCTACGGAGGTTTCACGTTCCACCTGCAGTTTCCAAAGCTCAGAAGAAGATACCAGAACCCAATCTAACTAGCTCCCATTAATTGAGTAGCACGAACAGTGCACATACATTATCTCATTATTTTATTTCATTGCTGCAACCACTCTGGCAAGAGAGACTATTAACCCCATTTTCCATATTGAGAAACTAAGGCAAAAACAGGACATGATAGCCTAACTGTAGACACACAACAGAGAGTGGAAAATGTGACTTAAACCCATCTGTGCATATAACCACTGCACTCCCTCCCTTAGCATTAAATACAAATGTAAAATAAAAATAAACATTGTGTAAGACAGAGAATCCCAAGATATTCAAGTTATGGTAAAGAATGTGAAAGTTAATACTTTTTAGAAAGGTACAGATATGATAGAATTTCTGTAAAACAAGGAAAGATTTAAAATTTTATCCACCAGGATTAATGTAGGAGATCATATACATAGCCAAAACCGTTTTTAGAATATTTTGTTGACAGGTAGGTGTAATATTTGGTAAATAGTTATTTTCTAGAACATGTCTTTATACACAGCAAGTAATGATTGATGCCTATGACCCCCCAGAGGATTGAGTGCATTCATCTGACCACTGAACAACCCACCAGGGTAGACAAACAATTGGTTGAAATCAGAAACTATTGGCACTGATTTCTTGGGCTTTATTAAAAATGTGCTCTTGGGCATAGTTATCCATTTCACTCGTCAGATGGAATAAATTTCAGTGAAGCATAAGAATTCAAAGTTGAATTGCCAAGTGCTACTTTAAATAATATAGTCTATGCCAAAAGCAGACTTTATTTGGGTTTTGATCAATTAAGAAGTACATCAATAATTGCGAATTTAAATATGATGTCGCTTTTTCTGTTTAGTATCTTCCATAGCTCCCCCAAAGGTTTGGGGAATATTTATCTTGCCTCTTTATCTATATTAACCTTGTTCGTATTGAAATTATCTTCATCCATTCAGCAAACATCTATAGACTGACTGTCTTTTGCCAAAGATTGCGAAGGATTGGGAACACAACATTGAACCAGCCAGTTCACTGCTTTCAGTTGCAATAATAATTTCACTAAAGTAAACAAGAAAATAGAGACAGAGTGACATCAAGATCAATTATTTCAGAGGCTCCACAATGTCATAAAAGACTCAGGCTCTTCCCATCATTCTCCTCTGGTGTCCTCAGGCTAAGTACCCTCATGGCTGCAAAATGACCGCTGCTGCTCGAGGCATCACACCAAGATGTAACAAGGGCTGGGCTGGGCTGGAAATCTTTTCCAGAAGTCCCTAGCAAATATCCCTCATATCTCATTGGCCTATCCCTAAAACAATAACAGCAAGGAGAATGATATTTCCAGGATGGGCTTAGGCTAATTAGAATTTACCTAAGCTGGGGCAGACTTGGTTAGTGGAACAAATCAGTGGAAAGAATCATTTTCAAAAAGAAAATGGAGTCATGGGTATGAGTGAAATTAACCAGAGAGTTAATATACAGAAGGCTCAGCCCTATGCCCTGGAGGAACTAATACTTAAGAAGTGAGCACACTAATAATTAATGACTAATGAACAAACAAAGACTGACTGAAGCAGCAAGACTGATAGGAGGAGACAGAGAGGGAGAGCCCCAGCATGACACATAGAATAATTTGAAGAACAAGTCATTAGCATCCGGTGTGACAGGGAGGACAGACATTGGCAATTAATTGATCATTGGCACTTTAGTGAGAGCAGTTTCTGGCCAAAATCAGACAAATGTGAACTGAGACATTATTGGGAGGGAATAAGACATGGATCTAAGCTATTCCTTTCCAGTAGCTCGCCTGAAAATAGGGCATAAGAGGTAGGTTTTCAAGTTATTTTTAAATAATTTTAAGGTGTTTGCACATGTTCAAATGCTGAAGGCAAACAGAGTAGCTGAAGGGACAGGGTCCCCTAGAGAGAGAGAGGAAATGGGATCTATAATCAGCTGATGCAAAGAGGTCTTGAAAGGCATTTTGATGGCCTCCATTTTCTCTGTGAAATAGACACCAAGTTCATCAGCTGAAATGTTTCCACACAGGGCTGGGCATATGGTATTTGCTCAACAGATACTTGTTTTATGTAGTGATTGGCAGAAGGATATGAGATTTGGATTAGCAAGGAGCACGGGGGCCTGGAGGGAGGATGAGTGTGGCACATTCACAGGCCCCATTGAGTAAAGAGGTGGGGTCTACACTGACATCTGGGTCCCAATCAACATCCTGACTTGTCTAGTTCAGCCTGGGCATGAGGAGTTTACAAAATGCCTAGGTGATTCTCATTGTAGTGAAAGATAACTCACTGGTGTAAAGGTAAATGTGAAAGATGCTCAGAGTAAGGAAAGGCTACCCTTTCATGGACCAACAGAGGTGGTCTCGGGAAAGAATTGTTGCCTCTAATGATATAAAATAAGATTTAATAGCAGTTTATCTCTTTTATCATTTCCCCCAAATTATTCAATTCTGTATAGGTAAGACAGAGAGAGAAAAAGGTAAATAATGACAAAGAGTTTCAGAGTAATAACAAAATGTCTTATAATGTACCAGACACTGACAGTCAAAAATGCCCCCATCTCCCTCCCCGGCTGTATGGCCATCGAAAGAAGATGTGAAAAGGAAATGAAAATAGTTTTCATGGAGTGCCGAATGCATGGCAAGCATTGGATTTGGTTCTTTCATATGTTGTCTCAACATCCGTTTTACAGATTTCCAAACTAAGACTCAGAAAGTAGCCTCATTTGTAAATGAGAGGAAGGGTAGTGTCCCGGAGTTTCAGAAGAGTCATGAAGCCCAGGGCTAGGGGTACTCACTAGTCCCTCAGTAGATAAATCTTTAGTAGATAAAAGTCCGAGGAAGTAATCAGAGGATGGTAATATGACTTCCATTTGCAGATGTAAATATTTAAAACACCATACATTTGTTTAACACCTGCTACACAATTCACCCTCTGTTGACTTTGACATTTCATTACTCTAAAATGACCTTTGCCCTTTAGCATAACACTGATCCATTAAAAAGAACAGAAACTCAAAAGAGTTGTGTGAAGATAATGGAGAAGGTTTTTATACCCCTGTGTTTCTGCTTTCGATCAATTTTTCTCTTCCATCCCAGTAACATAGTTATCCAAGCCAGACAACAGCAGAGAAAATGGCTCTTCCCTCTCATTTTTGCTACAATGTCAAAATAATAAATAGGTTAATCATAACAGTCATTTTGACCTGGGACATCTTAGACACACACTGCCTTTTGGGAGTGCAGAAGCATCATTCCAGGGTTGCTGTTGAAGAGCTCAGGCTCTTAGCCGGAGAAGAATCCCTACTTTTCCCTTTTCCCTTTATCTGCATGGAGTCAGTGTTCTAGGAAGTATCGAACCTTGTCTGAGAAGAAACCCTGCAAGGCAGCTCTCAAATTTACAGCTTGGGCAGCAAGCTTTTAAAAATGCATCAGGCAATCTACAATAAGCTTTTATTTTAATAAAAGACACAGGTGGAAGAGGAAGAGTCACGGCCATTGACCTTGACGCCATCCAAGAACTGTGTCATTGGGGTGGAATGTGTGTGTCACTGTCATTGGAAATCGAGTCTGCAGCTGCCACCCCTGTTGTCTCCCATGGCAACCTGCCCACCGTCTTAGGACCTCCATCAGTAGTCACCACCGTCTGGTGGGCAGGAGACCGGGCAGTGTCCTAGAGTTCAGTCACTGATGTCCCACATACCTTGGTTCAAGCCTCTTTGATAAAGGGATATAAATTGCTCCCTCTCTACCACTCATCGAGGTGACAAAGGATCTAACATGTTAGGCAAAACCGAGGCTTTTATTGCATTCTGTATTTGGCTAATTTATTTCATAATGGGTTAAAAGTGAGATGATTGGGAGAAGTTAGATTTCCATTCCTGAGGTATTCATTTACTGGATCTCTTTAGCCTATGTGCAGCCCTGCGCTAAGGAATAAATGAATGAGGATATGACAAGGTCATAAGTTTGTTCTTTACATCCAATTAAGATCCTGGAGTTGGAAGTAGCTCTTTCCCCTTTCTGTTGAACCTCAGCCCATGCATTTGCTGTGCACACAAATATCGGGAGCCCTCTCATCCTTTCTTTCAGTATGTATATATATATATATATATATATATATATATATATATATATATATATAGGGGTTTTTATTGTTTTTCTATTTTATTTTATTTTTTAAGCCAACATCGAGAATATGCTATTAGAACATGTTTCTTTCTCCATTGGTTCGTCTTACATGGGTTTATAAATGCAGATATAAAAGGGAAATGTAAGCTTCATCATATATTTATTGTTGAAAACATTCATGTGCTGCATTAGCTGCTGTTCTGGGCACTAGAACAATAAAAGATAAATAATTTTTAGCACCTAGCCTCAAAGAACTCAAAGTCTAGCAGGAGAGATAGCTTGAAAAAAGACCATTATGCCACCATATATAAAAGGCAGGCAGGCCGGGCGCGGTGGCTCACGCCTGTAATCCTAGCACTCTGGGAGGCCGAGGCGGGTGGATTGTTTGAGCTCAGGAGTTCGAAACCAGCCTGAGCAAGAGCAAGACCCCATCTCTACCAAAAATAGAAAGAAATTAATCAGACAACTAAAAATATATAGAAAAAATTAGCCAGGCATGGTGGCGCATGCCTGTAGTCCCAGCTACTCGGGAGGCTGAGGCAGACGGATCGCTTGAGCCCAGGAATTTGAGGTTGCTGTGAGCTAGGCTGACGCCACAGCACTCACTCTAGCCCGGGCAAAAGAGTGAGACTCTGTCTCAAAAAAAAACAAAAAACAAAAAAAAAAGGCAGGCAGAGGCTCAATGGAGGTGTTATGAGAGCCCAGAGGAAGGAACTCTTAGAAAGACTCCAATATCCATGGTTACATTTAAAAAGAGGTGTTTGAAATTAATCCAATATTTGGCAACACATGTTCCTTGAGGAAGATCATAATGTGACACACACGAGAAAAGGAGACCCCAGTGGTCAGATAACTAGTGTATGATATGAAAAAGGGAGAGGATGAAAGAGAGAAGGGAGAAACAGAAATCGAGAAGTCTACCAGGTAAGGGAAGTGGGTAACACCTGCTGAGAAGGAAAAGTGAGGGGTGGGGAGTGATTGAACTAAATAGTGTGGGAGTGAATTATAAGAAAAGGCTGTCAGAACGTATCAGAGATTGCTTAATTCGCACCATGTATGATTTTGTAAATTAGATGTGTATAAGTGTATGCCACCTATAAATGATTTATATTATCAATTTGTTTTGTTGGCGTTATTCCCAAGAATGCTGAAGAACATATCAGCAGAGTTGGAAGGAAAGTTTCTGGGCAGTAGTCATTCCCTTTCCATCAGAAATCTACCCTAGAGCCCAACTGTCTCTCTAAACCAGGTCATGGATGTCCAGGCGCTCGCTGGAGTGTCTAACCTGTCATTCCTTTCCCTCGAAACTCGCCCCCTCATTCTCCTGTGGTCCCCCTTGTCATCAGGCTTTTCCCTGTCTGTCTCCTCGTCCTTTCTCACTGCTGTTCCCTCTTGTCTGATATTCCACCTTCCCCTCTTCCCCACCGCCCCCTGCCACTCTTTCTTCTCTACGTGGCTAATTGCTAGTAATGTGCGCAGACTTCAAAAACCCAGCCCCAGTGTGTTATCTCTGCTCTCCTTTTTCCCTCCCCAGGCTGACTTAAATACTCTTTCTTTGAGGTTCCATTGCACTGGGGACATGTTTTCTGTTTAGCCCTCATCACACTGAGCGACAGTCGCTAGTATTGCAATTCTGTCTTTCCAGGAATCTGGCAGCTACTGCAGGGACCTGTACAACACAGGGACTCAGTACATGTTGGCTGATCAAATGAATGAGTAAAGAAAATGATGATGCATTTTTAATGGTCAATGAAGTCAAGAATTGGGAGTCTTTAGTTCTGTTTTGTCTTTCATTGATATTCCACAGCTTAGTCCTTCAATAGTTATGCTGACATAAAAGGGTTAAGTGTTTGGCCCATCCATTGTTAATCCCACTGTTGCTATCCTGAGCATTATATTATTATTTTTTAAATTTTCTAATTTTTTTACACCATGGTGATGTTCTTAGCTAGCCTTTAAAAGTAAATTAATGATCTGTAAGGGCCCTTTCTTCTCAACAACAAAGAAAATGGAAGCCCAGACCCAGTCTTCTGGTGGCCTAGGAGTGGGGGCAAGGGAGGTGGATAATTTAAGGGAAATAAGGAAGAGGTTAGTTGTTCAGCGAATATTATTTTGTGATAAAGTTTAGAAAATGTCAGCTTCTGAGACACAGGGTTTGGTTTATTGATATATAAATGGTAGACTACAAAGGTAAGCTTGGAAGCATATGGAATGACATTAGTAAATGTGTATAGTCTAATGCAAGTTTGGAAGACCAAATGCATATTTTCTGGGTCAAAATTTTTAAAATATTCTTAAAACTTCCACTTCACATAAATATATGTGACGAAAAAGATATATGTATAATATGCATACAATAGAAACATTTTTCTGCCAAGAGCCAGAATGGATTTATTCAATAAGTATCTCAGTAGCCTCCTCAGAATAGTCTAGTATGAGTATACTTGTTAGTCTCAGGGTTCTGACCCAATTGCAACTAAGAAATTTTATTCTGCGTGCTTAAATTCCCCACCGTTGCCTCTTGGCACAGAATTCTTCTTCATTTCTTGTCCCATCTGAAGTGTTACTCCCTCCTGAAAAACAGCTTCATGTACCACTCTAAAGGTGACTGCTTTGCCATGATGAGTGAGGCAATTTTGTTATGTTAAGTGCTTTGGGAAAAAAGCACTTACAGTGCTCCCATAGAAACACCAGCTAATATTACTCAATGAACCTTCCTTTCAGCTGTTGTGCAGTGTGGCATTTTCAAAATGAAGAGGCCTTCCCCCATTGCAGTTTATTTATGTGATATATTCAGAATGGACCTATTTCCTGAAGGCATCTGGGAATATGTGTAGAAGAAATATGAAAGAAACAGAAATTAAATACAGATGAAGTTAAACAGCTAACAGTGGAGAGGCCAGTGGGGTTGCTAAACTGCAACTTCAAACCTAGATCAGAAATTTGAAATGATTAGGAAGGATGAAAAATAATTACCTGAGGTATTTTCCAGTGCATCTGCCATCTTGCTAAGGTCTAAATTGCAAATAATGCTCTGTAGTTCCAAGAGGTACTTAGGGTAGGCAAATGTGTCTTAACTACAGAGCTCGGAGCTCCATAGACTTTGAAATAAAATAGCTTTTGCAAAGTTATTAAATATTATTACATGCAGCATTTAAAAGAAAACCACAGTTTTGAAGAGTACAGCAACCAACACACTGAATATGGGTAGACAGGATTCCTCTCTCTAGAACATATCAACTTGCCGTTTCTTTAAAATTAATGCCTTGCATTATCTTCTAGGAGCCCCAAATTATCTGTTCCCTTTCTTAGAATAATTTCCTAGCCTGTTTTCGAGATACATGTTTGCTCTGAAAAACAGTAGTATTATTGATTTTTAAATACTCAAAGGTGTCTTATGGTTAATTCAGGTGTATTAGCAGAAATAACTTGACATATGTCTCTAGTAAGTTACAGATGGGAAAGCACTGTAAATCAATTTTTAGAGTGTTGACTCCATCATCAAATAGTAGATATTCTGGTTTCTTTTTCTATTTTTCTCATAAGTGAGTAGACATTTTCTCCATCCTTTTATCTTAAAACTTTACACAGGTACCTAAAAAAATAAGAGGAAAATTTTCAGGAAAACATCAAGGCCTTTGACGTTGGATGTTTTATTTGACAAAGATAGCTAAGACTTCCCTCCCTGAGGAACATCTCTCAATTGCAGACACTTACTGTAATGTTTTGACTAATTCTGAAAGTATTTCTGGGCCTTTCACATGGCCTTTTGAATATGGACATTTAAAACTACTGATGCTTAGAAGCAGAGATATTAATGGTTAAAAGCTCGAATACCGGGGTCTCATCATCTGGGTAGGCATCTGCCTCTGTGCTCGGTACAGAACCTCTGGCTTCACTAAGCTCGTTTCATTTTTTTTCAAAATGGGGCTGAGAATTAACACCTGCCTCACAGAGGCAGGAAGATTAAATGGGATACTGCAGGTACCACTTCCCACAGGTACACAGGAAGAGACTGTTCATGGGTAGCCCTTCAGCAACTGAGCCACACGTCTGCTTTTGAATCTCTGTAATGACTATCTGACGATCTGTTATGTCTACATCTTTCCTTACTGTCTACTGAAAATGTCTGTAATCATTAATACGACACCACGCACAGCTTCATAATGCTGCCCCTGAATTTCAAAGTCCTGCTTCAACAGCATTGTGGTTTCAGGATGGATTTGTGGGCTTCTCACCCATTTTCCTGAGACGTTGATATCTTCCTGTTGGTTCTTTCAAACCCACCTTTTTATATCCATTTTTCTTTGCTTTAACATTATTTTGAGAGGAAACGGTCTTAAGAACAGACCTGAAAGTAAAGGTGAAGTATTTTTGTGACAGGGCACAAATCTCTACAGTCCTTCCGCCTTTTAAATGTCTACTCCAAAGTACGACCTCCCAACGCCCACCACTTGCGTTCACAGTCTGCATCCCTATAGATCTTCTTAAATCTCTACCACCTGTATCCTTTGCCCTGACACTGAACACCTTTGTCCACTTTTGTCCCCTAGATGAGCTGTCCCCAACCTACGGTGAGTTGTATAATTATTTCATGATGTATTACAATGTAATAATAATAGAAATAAAGTGCACAACAAATGTAATGCGCTCGAATCATCCTGAAAGCATCCACCCCGCCTCCCCCTAGTCCATGGAAAAATTGTCTTCCATGAAAACAGCCCCTGGTGCCAAAAAGGTTGGGGACTGCTGCCCTGGACCAGTTTGCCTCTGCTCACTTTCTTGTTGGTTTCTTGGATACCTGCCCAATACACCTGACCTAATTAACTCCAGGTGCTTCAGTATTCTCCCTCCTAGATGATCTAAACTAATCATAGACTCATATGGTTTTGGAGCTAGAAAGCCCATGAGATATCTAC
Organism: Indri indri; assembly: GCA_004363605.1. Taxonomy (NCBI): domain Eukaryota; kingdom Metazoa; phylum Chordata; class Mammalia; order Primates; family Indriidae; genus Indri; species Indri indri. Next base: position 75,009 of record RJWJ010001347.1, read on the forward strand.
AAATCCAAACATTTAATTTTGCACACGGGAATTAGTAAGCTCGATGTCAGATTCTTATGTTGTGACGCAGGCAGTGCTCGAACCTGTATCTCTTTTTTAGGTATTTAAAACCTTTGATGTTTCCATGGGAAAACAAATAATTTGTTTTTAATTCTGAAAGTTTAAATCAAAAACTAGGATGTAATACTAGGATGTCTGCTTAAATGCCTGCTTTTTAAATGTAGGAAGTGTAGTAAATTGTGGGATCAGAGCCATGTTCTCTTGCCTTCCTTTATTTCTCTATAATAAGAATTCTATCCTAAAGTATATGTTTGAGGTTTTGTGTTTATTAATAAAGATCTGTGTTTAATATGCCTCATTCTCAAATGAATAAATACTGTCAATTTACAGAAATCCATCTTAAGTAGATAAGCAGAAACAGGGACAAATCAGAAATAGGGAGTATATTTTATAGTAGTGCAAAATCTGGTAAGAATTGATAAAGACAACAAGAAGACAATGGCTACAGAAGTTATAGTGCATTGGTGACATGAAATACTGTACAGCCAGTAAAAAAGATGTTTTTATAGAATAATAAGGGGATATATAACTATATGCAATTGAATTAGAAATAAAGAGTAAACACTGCATATATAGCCTAACCCAACTATTACGCATCCTAGAATTAATACCTGGAAGGAAATACCACAAAATATTATCTGTAGTTATCTCTGTCTTGGTAGATGATTTATTTATTTATTTATTTATTTGCAAATGATTGAATAAATATAATTTATTTATGGACGATTTTTATTCTCATCATCTTTCCAAATTTTATATAACAAACACATAAACAGAAAACATTTGAAAATAAAAAGAAATCTAGTAAGAATGTAATTACATCTTCCGGAAAAACAAATAAATGAAGTTCCCTTTCATTATATGGCTGGTGTCAACTATTCCTTCTTCAGTCACATGCATCTTCTAAGACTGGAATGTACCACTGCATTCTCCCAGCCAACAAGGCTACTCTTCCATGGTAAGCTCTGGGAGAGTCTGAACACTAAGAGAAAAGTCGGAAAGAGAAGCTGTGGGCCCACAGCCTGCAATAGGAGGGCTGCTGGCTTTAGTTCCCAAAAGCACTTGTTTGTTGAATGCAGCTTCATAAAGAAGCAGGGCCAGAGAAGTGCAATTGTAATACACGCATGCGCGCGCGCACACACACACACACACACACACACACACACACAGACACGCACACACATGATCATGCCCACCTCCCTGAGACTCTAGCAGATCTTGGCTAGAATGACAAGCCCAGGCAAGTCACTGACCTTAGTTCCTGCCAGTCCTGAACAGCACCCACCCTCACCATTTATAACCTTGGGAGTTCAGACAAGTTTTTCCACCTCTAGGGCGTTAGTCTCCAAAACCATTAAAGGAGATAATACTAGTTCCCACTTCATTGCGGTGTTGTGCTGATAAAACAAAACTGTATGCCTCGAAGCCGTTAGAACAGGACCAGACCCATTGACGATACTACCTGAGAACTCCGTCCCTCTCTAGGACCTCCTCTCTCCATCTTTCCTTCTCTCTCCATCTGCCCCCTTCCTCTCTTTCTCTGTCTCCCTGTCCCTCCTCCCCTCTCTCCCTCCTTATCTGGAAAGTGATCTTTATGTCACCATGGAACATTTTAAAGACAGCTTTGAACAAGATGTAAAGGCAAAGGAAATAACAAAAGTCATCTTTCCATTTCACAGGGTGAATCAGAGATGAGAAGAGATGAAGTCATCACTTTCTAAAATGAAGTTTTTTTATTTCTTTTTTGAAACAATCCAGCTTTTTTCTTTGGATCTAGTGATCCATGATACAGGACATACTGAGCTTTTTTTCATTTTCCTTTTGGTTCACATGGCACTGAGCAACAAAATAATAAAAAATATATATCTTTTTAATAATACCAGCACACACACGTGAGTAGGAGAAAAGGGCTCCCTTTGCTTACTGAATTGCTCACTAATCACTCTGTCTGGACTCAGTGGGGAATTCTACAACACACCTGACTTTTCATTTATTTATTTTTTATTGGTTCTGGGAGAGGTTTGTGATTCATTCCATGTAGGTTGCAAGCCCTTGCACTACAAGAACAAATGGTCTCCAGGGTGATTTGCTTTATTAACTTTTAGGGCAAAGGAGGGAAAAATAGAAGAATTGCTTAACTGCAATACGCTGGCAAAAAGTTTAGACTTTTGGAGTTCAAAGACACTTTGAAATGTTTTAACTGGTCCTGTTTCTTAATGATACATTGGCTGATTTTAGAGAAGGAGGCAACTTGATGGAGTCGAAAGGTACCTGGCAGAAAGGTAGAGAACTGGGCAATGGTCACAGCCCTGCCCCATGCGCCCGGCCCAATAGCACTAGACCCTTCATGGCCCTGGGATGCAGCGTTGTCCTCCACAAAAGGGAGGGGCTGGACTGGATACTGTCCTCTTTCAGTAAGGTTTTATGGCTTCATGGATGATGATGGAATTAAACCTTCGTTATTAACTTTGTTGGGAAGTGAAAGGAACTCTCCTATCTATAGAGATATAATAATCATAATATAATAATAAGCATTTGTTGTGCTACATGCCTGATGTTGCATGTAATCCCCACAGTAGTATAGGAAGAGTCTTTGTGATAACAGAGGTGGCTGCCAGGGCTCATGAAGGTTAAGTAAGTTGCCTGAGGTCACAGAGCCTGGGACAGGGCCTGACACACATCTCAGATCACGCCTTCCTTCATACTGCCTCTCAGGTAGAGCGAAAAGACCATCCAAGCTGCCAGGGATGCAAAATAACTCAAGTGTCATGTGCACATTTATAAAGAGTAAGGGGCAAGATGAGCGATTTTGTAGGTTTGTGAAGGATAATTCAGGATCACGGTGCCTGTGTTGAAAGAGCAGAGTCACTAAGAGAGACTTAAAGAGAAGCTTCATTGCACAAAGAAAGAATGAGAAAAATCTTAGATAGGACAAAAATGCTTTATCTTTATCATCTATGCTTTCTCTTTCAGTATTTTCTTTAAAAATAGAGAAGCACTCAGAATTTAGTAAGTAAAGAAAATACTGGGTGAACACGTTGATGCTATTTGAGCAGTTTAGGTGCCGGGTAGACCAGAGCGGGTGAGGAAGGACACAGATACTGGTCCAGGAGCTGCTGTTTACAATGAATGAGTTAATTTCCTTTTTTGGGTTCCGGTTTCCTAAACTATAAAACCAACTAATTGGTCCAAATTAATCTACTAGATACCAAAACCCTGTAGGAGGCACTAGAAACATAAAGAAACTTCTCTCAAAAAGATCTTTAAGAATTCTTTATCCCTTAAATTCTGTGATTCATTATCAAGGAAAAGACTGATAGGTTGATGTGAATTACTTGAACATTCCAAGCTACAAATGACATAAAAACTTATTCGTACAAAGAATCAGCAATAAAAATTTAAATAAAGAGTTATGGTTGGTAGTATACACTTTGATGTCCATCAAATTCATGATTTACAAGGCCTACTCTTTCTGGCTTATGATGTAACTAAACATCTCAAAGATACAATATAGCAGTGAGATGATGCTTTCATGAATATATTATATTTTTATGAAATGCAATGCATCATTCTACTAAGAGAAACCAACTTCTGAAAATGAGTCCTGTAGATTCTAATTTCTGCACTGTGCTAGGACTACTAGTGAATTATTTTACCCCACAATTTGCATTTTCTTTTGCAGTGTTGAAGCAAAATAAGCCTCTTTGTTTGCACTGGTTTTAGAATTAAATTAGTTTGTATATTTGTTCTCTCCTCCTCTTCCTGGATTTGGTTTCAAAGTAAACAGTTGTTTTCATTAACTTCTCTTTTATTTGGCTTTATTTCTTGAGTTACTATAATTATTCTGGGTGGCTGTCCCTGCTTTATTTTGGAATCAGATATCTCTGCACTGTTTTAAATTGCATTTAATTGGTTCACTTCCATTTTCTATTGCTTACCTCGATTTGTGGAACTATGATTTCTTTAGCTACATCTGACTCCTGTCCTGGTCTGATCTTTTTTAAAGACATTTTTATCTACCTAAACACCATACGGGGTTGGCAGAATAGGAAAAAGATGATCATCAATTTGATATTTACTGAATGTGGACAGATTACAAGGAAGAAACAAAAATGACATTCATCACAGAGATTGTTTGAACGTTAATGGCAAACACGGAGTCTTGAAAAGGCAGCAGGAACTACCTTCTTTGGTAAAGCCAAAAATATCAACATCTTTTTTTTTTTTTTAGGTTAACCCAGAAATAACCTCTGACAGAAGCAAAAACCAGCCACACTTTTCAATTTCAAGCTAAAAGAACTAAAAAGTTATTTCTACCTAATAAAAAAGTACAATAAGATTCTGAATTCCCACAGAAACTCTTCATCTATGTTATAACACGTCGAAGGCCACCGAGGGGCCATTTATCCTACGGGCCAGCGCTAATAAAGTTTTGTGGGCATTCGCGATGGTGCGCATGGCTGGGGAGTCAGGAGGGGGAGTTTTGGGGTAGAGGAGAAGGTAGCAAGTTCATTTTTGTGAAATTACTAGAAGAAAATATAGCAAGATTTTAAAAATTTATTCCAACAATTCATTTAACAAATGTTTATTGAACACCCCTTAGGATCCAAGTATTGCTCTAGGGATTGGGATGACAACAGTGAACAAAATAAATGAAGCCCCTGCCCTCATAAAAAGTATATAATTAATAATATTTGGAAAAAGAAGGATAATAGAAAATATAATAAGTCAGCAAGCGATAAGTGCTATGAAGAATCAAGTAATAGGGAAAGAGTGACTGAGAGTTTGTAGGGTAGTTAGAGAAAGCTTTTCTGAGAAGTGGCTTTTAGGTAGAAACCTAAAGAAAATAAGAGAGTGAATTATGTCCATATCTGGGGGGAGAGTATTCCAGAAAAAAGAAAGAGCAAGTGCAAAGTCCCTGGGGCAGGTCAGGAGAGTGCCCGGTCTGTATTTAAGGAGGCCAGTGAGTGAAAATGTGACTAGCAGAAGATTAGGTCATAGAGGTGAACTTGGAAGGGAGAAGGCCTGTATAAGTATGCACAAGACCAAGAATATGTAAACAAATGATTGGTAAATTTGACTATAAAAATTTAAAAATTTCTTCATAGCAAGACTCACCATAAATAAAGTCAAAAGATCGACAACAACTAGAGGAAAATATTGATAATTCATGTCACAAAAGGGCTGGCTTTCTTGATTCTTTCTAAACAGAAACTTCTTTACATCAAAATGAAAAAAGAAATCAATAATCCAACAGAAAAATAAAAGGACAAAGAATATGAAGAGAAAATGCAACAGAAATAATAGCTTTTAAGCATATTAAAAAATGCCCAACTTTACTTATAATGAGGGAAATTCAAGTTAGAACCACACTGAGATGCCAATTTCTTACCCTATCTGATTGGCAAAGAGCCAAACGTTTCATCTTAACAACATCTAGAAGTTTGAGGCTTAGAGAACCAGACACTGTCATGTATGGCTAGTGGGAACATAAACAGGTACGACTTTATGGAGAGGACTTTGGCAAAACTGACAGAATTTTATACACCCGTATCTTTGACCCAGCAGTTTCACTTCTAAGACTTTATCCAGCAGATTTATTTGCACATGTATTGAATTATGTACAAGGGTATTCGCTGCAGCCTTATTTGTGATGGCAGGAAACCCTAAGACATGTCGAGTAGTGAGAAATGAACTAGAAGACAAGGGTGGAGTCTGATTATGGATCTCTTTTTAAATTTGAATCCTTGGAAGTTCTTGAGCAAGTAGAATGATAATAAGGCTGTGTTTAGAAAAATTTGTCTGACATTGGTTTCAAGATGGATTGGATGGTGGGGAGAGTCGGGTAACGACTTCAATGTCGTTTAGAGATTTTTGATTGAGCTCCAAGGGGAGAATCCCAGGTTGGGGAGCGGAGGTGCCAGGGGTGGTGTTAGGCAAGGCTGGAAGGCAGCGAGCAGCTTACAAGGGCCTTTCTTATGCCAAGCTAAGAGGTTCAGACTTTATGCCTTTAGGTCAGGGCAGTAGCCCAATCAAATTTGCATTTTTAAAAGACAAGTTCTGCTGGCAATGTCAGAGAAGAGATTAGAGAGCAGCAAAACCAGACATAATTTAAAAACTCAGAAATAAAAATTTTTTAAAACTCCAAAAGGGACATGGACCTGCTGCCTGGGTAAATTCAAGTTCTCTGCTCTCAAATCTGCCCTGTCTTCTGGGTATTCAGATCTGTCTGGCTGCTGCGACTGTGTCCTCCTCAATCCCCACTAGCCGTGCTCTCTTTCCAGGCCTCTCCTGAAGCATATTTCCACCCGAGGTCTCAGGGGCATTTTAATTCATGGAACTGAGTGAAAGCAAAGGACGTGTGTATTCAGCATGCCCGACTCCTGTTAGCCACGGGGGACAGCACAGCCCCTAATTACCTCCATGCCAGGGGCATTAATCAGTCTCTATATAAACACTGAAGCTGCTTTTTTCTTTTTCTTTTAATGAATAACTGGGTGTCAATGAATGAATTTACCACAGTGCTTTTAAAATTGCTTTATATTTTTATTCTTTTGTATGCTTCTCAGTGGGGAACATTTCACAGTTAAGCTAAAACAATGGGGCAGCGGATGTACAAGAGTGGGTGAGCATTGCTTCCAAAGAAAAGAGTGAAGTTGGGTGCAACAGGATTCTGATACAACAATCAGTAGGTTATACTTACAGATGTCATTTTTTAAAGAGTAGATTATTAAGGACAAATTTAGATGATTTAATGAGAACTTTGAAATGACATATTATTATTTTAATTCAAATTTCCCTCAAACGAAGGAAAAAACAGTGTTAATATTTATATGCTTCATCTATGTCACTTCAAAAAGATTCTAAACTCCATGTGGGGTACTACTTCTGTACCCCTCAGCAATTCACAGTGACACAGTGACCCTCTTTGGCATGTAACAAATAGTTATTAAATTAAGTTGAACTTATTTGAGTTAAATTTTTTCAAGGATTTTTCCCTACCCTGTAATTACTTAGGAAAGTCAAAATCATACCACATTTGAAAAGACGGACTTTCTCTTCTTGCCTTCTCTAACACATTTTGAAAATCATTATCTTCCAGGTTAAAGTAAGTGACATTCAGCAAAATAATTTCTACTTTTATACCTCCTTCTCTTAGGAAGTAAGTTAAAAATATGTATGTCCATTCAAAGTCACACTTAATATTTATATCCTAGAGAAACATGTACATTCAAGAGTCCCCTTACTGAAAACATCACTAAGAGAGTTTTCAAGGAAATGCTATCTAGAGATCTGAGATACTGTCTAGCTCCCTGTGTCAGAGACTTCACTCTTCATAAAGTCGACACTTAGGAAAAAACGAGAATCATTTCCTTCTCCCAGCCCTATTCTGTATCTCTCTCATGCTTACATCCCAGGGGACACATGTTTTCTAATCTGAAGCTAGGTGGCATGCCTTTGGTGTACCATTATGCCCTACAGACTTAGAGCAAATTCTTTCTGTTTGTTTCCTTCAAGGCAATATTTTATTTTTTCTTGACTGTCCCAATGTTTGTAATCATGGGAGTATATCATAAATGCCGAATTTGTTTAATAGTAATTGAATAGAATTCTGAATATTTGAGCCCTGTCAAAGAGAAAAAATTATCTGAGTATTTTATAAATATTGTCCTATGGCTGCTGCAGTTTTTTATTGCTCTGAAATAAATTATCCCTAAATTTAGCAGCTTAAAATAATAACCATACTACTATAAATCAGAGTACTGTGGATCAGGAATTTGGACAAGGCTCAGCTGGTTGATTCTTCTGCTCCACATGGTGTTGACTTGGGTCACTAGGTGGCAGTCACCTGGCAGATAGACTGATCTAGAAGATCCAAGACAGCTTTGCTCATGTCTGGCACCTTGGCAGGGGTGGCTAGAAATCTGGGCCCAACTGGGACTGTCACCTACACATGGCCTGTCCAGCACTGTGATCTCAGAATAGAATCTTGCAAGAGACAGAAAGTAAAAGCAGTGATCTCTTAAATACTAGCTCTGAAAACTGGCAGTGTCATTTCCACTGTATGCTATTAGTCACAGCAGTCACGGAGCCAACCCAGATTCAAGGGGACATAAACCACACCTCTCAATTGGAAGCAAATCAAAGACTTCGTAATCATCTGTAATTGGTAAAGTAGAACACCATGAGAAAATAGTGCAGTTTGTTATCTCTCAGGAATGAACTCATCCATCAAAAGGCATCAAAACATTAATTTGATATACCAAGGAGCACCATCTATACATCTTAAAGTCATCCATGTGCCTTTTACTCCCTTACTCCTCACATGAATTGCTCCCAGTATTTTCACCAAAATATCTCACAAATTGGTCCTCTCTTTCCATTTACAGTGCCTGGAGGTGGTGACTTATAAAAGCTAAACTTTGTTAAGAGGTAATTATGTGTCAGGCATTGTGCATGTAACTTTATGAGCACTATGTCATTTCATTGCTCATACCACCACTGTAAGGTGGATATTGTCTTAATCTCCATTTCATAAGTGAAGAAATGGGACTTTGTGAATTAAGCAGCTCATATGTTATCTCCCAGCCATTTAATGTGGGGGTTTAGATTGAAACACAGACACCTGAATCCATAGCCCTCATTCCTCACCAGAAAGTCCATGCTTTCAAGAGCAGAATGCCTTGACCCAGAGGCACTGCTTTACCTGTATCCTGGCTTCTTGCCTTTGGGTGGGCACCCCTGGTGGAACTGCCACACACTTCCCCCCCATGCTAACACACAGTCAATGTCACTCTGTGAGCATTGGTATCATATGCTGAGATTTCGGTTATTTCTAATCCATCTAGATTTTATTCTCCATTTAGAAACAAAAATGACATATACTGCTTGAGCAAGGCAACAATCTTGTTTAAAGAGAAACACAATTTGGATGACACAGAAGATAGACACTGAAATGATCAGCTGATCATTAGCTGACATACTCTGACTGTCCTGGTTTAATTGGCAAGAGGTAACAGCTCCAAGAGCAGAGTTAAAAATAACATTCCAAATATTTCAAAATAGAAATGACACAGAGATAATTAAGACAGCCCAGGATGGCAGCCTCTGGAGTAAGCTATAGACCTGTTGTGACTTAACTGATTTCAGAGAAACAACAACTGCTGCCTTGATGTCACAAAATGATTTTGTATTTTCTTCACTTTGGGATGAGAGAGAGGCTGGTGTGTCCTAGACATGGCTTTTCTCAGCCCCAAGGTAGAGGGAAGGTTCTCCTTAAGCTCGGGGAGCTTGACTTGTGACAGGCTTGCCCCGTAGGTGGGAAGCAAACCAGTCAAGCAAAGATGCACGTGGTTGCTCAGTAGACCACACAGAACTGCTCTATGTCTGGGGCCTGGGGCCTGGGGCCAAGAAGGAGCTGCCATTTGATCAGAGCCCTGTTCCAAGTCCCAGGGCTGGACAGCTCTGATCTTCCACTGCTTCTTTCTTACCTTATAATGTGTCTGAACTTGACCTCTAAAGGCAATTGCTATAAGCATGACTCTTTACAGTGGAAGTGAAAAATACTGGAGGAGTTTTCTAAAAAGCTGCTTTTCTTTCATGCCATGCATATTTAGGACAATATGGGGAACTGGGGGTGGGGATGAGTATATCATACGAATATATGGATTTCTGGTTTTAAAATTTTTTTCCACTTGTGGACATCTATATATGAATTTGTGTGTAGGCTTATCAACTAATTCATTTTCACAAACAACTTTGTAGTAGGAAAAATAAAAGCCTCCAAACCCACTATTTATATCCCTGTGTCAGCCTTCCTCCCATTCTTAACAAAAACTTATATATCATCAGTGCATCCATGTTATTTAATCTAGATATTTCACACACAATTTTATCTAAGCTTTTCTAAGAATATGAATAATTTGTGGGTTTTCTGGTAAAAGGAACACAGTGTTTCAATTTATTTGTGTGCATTCATACTATTTAATGATTTATCAACAGGTATTTTGATTAATAAGAACTTCTGAAAATCAGCACAGTAGTCATTACTGCTCTTATTATTATTATTATAAAAAATCAAATAACATGAAATTTACCCTCATCAAATTTTTAAGTATATAATACGGTATGGTTAGCTATATTCACACTACTTCTCTTAATGATGATCCTGAGGGCTGGGCGCGGTGGCTCACGCCTGTAATCCTAGCACTCTGGGAGGTCGAGGCAGGTGGATTGTTTGAGCTAAGGAGTTCAAAACCAGCCTGCGCAAGAGCAAGACCCTGTCTCTGCTAAAAATACAAAGAAATTAATTGGACAACTAAAAATATATAGAAAAAATTAGCCGGGCATGGTGGCACACGCCTGTAGTCCCAGCTACTCGGGAGGCTGAGGCAGAAGGATTGCTTGAGCCCAGGAGTTTGAGGTTGCTGTGAGCTAGGCTGACACCACGGCACTCTAGCCCGGGCAAAAGAGTGAGACTTTGTCTCAAAAAGAAAAAAAGAAAAATAAAAAAATGGTGATCCTGAGGTTTTTGAGATAACTTACGTTGGCTTTTGAGTCTTCAAAGGAGAATCTAATTGTATATAGTGAAGTATTTTTATTTATATTGTTTTTTTAATTAGTAATAGCCTAAACCAGATAACAAATAGTTTAAAATACCATATTCTGACTGGTAATCTAAATTAAAATAAAAATAAATATAGGTGTGTGTGTGTATATATATATATAGAGAGAGAGAGAGAGACAGAGAGAGAGAGAGAGAGAGAGAGAGAGAGATACACCACAAATTTGTCATCTTAAATTAGGTTATATAACAAAGCAAATGAATTGAGACAAAGGACAGAAATACAGAGGCAAGCAGTTTGGGTAAGTGTAACCATTTTGTTGCGTGTTTAATAGTGCTGGGTTATCAATAGGATTGCATTTTTCCAAGGCCCGGGAAGCAACTACTTAGAGAAGGTTACCATGGGCACATTTATCATGGTTGGGGGAGATGAGTTTGCAGGCCCAGAAGCCTACAAGGCTAGTGCCACGGTCAGGGAGGAGCATGGAACAGAAAAGCCGAAATTACCAGGGAAAAACTTCCCTACTTTATGATACAAATCAAACACCCTCTTGCCTAACCTATAGAAGGGACGTTCTGCTAGAGGAGAGAGTGTTTGAATTTAAACAAGAAATAAGAGAACTTTCTCAGAGATGTTTTTGACCCCATAATTTTAAACTGACTCTATGTTAAGTCCTTATGATGCAATCCAAAAACTTGTCCTTTTTGCCCAGGCCACAATGGCTTTTAGACTTTCAGTAGAGCTGATGTCTTCAACAGAAAACTAAATCTTCCCAGGCAATACTCAGTTCAGTTCAATATAATTTCATAGACATTTTTGAGAGCTTGCAATGTGATGAGTACCATAATAGGTCTGAATGTACAAAACCAAGTAATAGAAGTCCCCCTGTCCCCCAAGGGACGTTGAACTTCAAACCAGAAGGGCATGCTAGGTAGAGTGATAGCCTAAAGTAGGGATAGTCCTATTCTTCTTAGGAGATCCAGAAATGCTTCACACAGATAGGTATGTTTGAGTTGGGTCTTGACAATTGTACATCCAAATTTACAAATCAGCAGTTCTTCTCCAAGATTCTCAGTTTCCCATAGACTCCAGAATAAGGGCGGTCAGACCCCATTTTCTAAATGCGGTTGATCTCAGACCTAATATTGTTTATATTTCATGTGAAATAATTAAATATTTCCAACACTCTGCATTTGGACTAATTTTCTTATTTTCAGGCCTGGCTCTAAATAATTTTGAATCCTCAAATGAAATAAAATATGATTTTAAGCTTTAGTCATCTATTTCATTTTGGACTGTATAAAAGCAAATAAAAAACATTTGAATGCACAGGTTTTTAACCAGTTGTTTTGAAAATGTTTAATCACTGGTGAAGAACCGGAGCTCCCAATTCACAAATAAATCATGTTCCTGTATTTTAACAGATGCAATGCTCTTGGTGGCGGAGCGACTGGAGGGGCCATTCAACATTGAGTCGGTCATGGACCCCATAGACGTCAAGATTTCTGAAGCCATTATGAACATGCAAGAAAACAGCATGCAGGTGTCTGCAAAGGTATTTGCATTAGTAATGTATCTACCAATATATGTACATCATACAGGTGCAGGAACCTAAAAGCAAAGTAACTAGATATGTCGGCTGGGATTATAAATTCTGATACACTGTCAGTGAGCTTTTCCTGTTGAGCCACAAATTTGCTACTTCATTAAAAATGTCTAACACAATGGAATTGAGAAGGGAAGCAATTTTTTAGCTCACAACTATTCAATCACGAAGAAATTACGGGCTGCCAAAAAGTTTCAGAGAGCCCCATGTATGTTGACTAATCCTTCACATTTGTGAGCAATTTGGGGGAATTTCTTTTTAACGTTTGAAATTTCTGCACACCCTCACCCTGTTCTCTCTCTAGTAACTTCTAATTATATCTTCAGCTCTGCAGACCAGGCATATGTTCTATGTTTTCAATTGTAAATAATTAAACTTCCCACTGGACTCCCTTTTAAGACCACGGTGTAACCTTCATTAATGAATCTTCAGGGGAAAACGCTCCTTTGTAGGAAGTCAAGCATACATTAAAAAGAAAAAAGTAGCACATTTTCATAAATCATATGAGACGGAGCTCCTAGGTTTGCAGCTGCACAACACAAATACCAGGTGCACAGTTTTTATTTGTCTCCGCCCAGTTGAGGATAAACAGGACCCACCTTCAGCAAGACTGAGAAGTTTGCAGTGGGTCTCCCGTCTTTTCCTTCATCAGCCCTTTTCTCCCACACTGATGTCTGCACAATGCCCTTCTGTTCTCTTTACCAGTCTCCTTGTCATGAAACACTAGCCAAATCTCTATCAGTCCTTTAAACCTGGTGACTGAGTGATTGCATTTTAATTGAAAGTCATTGGCGCTAAAATATGTCAGGCAAAGAGTTGCATGATTGGCTTTCTTCAATTTTTCAAATCCTCTGTGAAAAAGATTTCAAATGTAATGAAAGGGGAGGGGACAGGTGGTGGGAAAACATTGCAGAGGGAAAGAGCCGTGCATTCCTACTGGTCCTCCTTGGCCAAGCACAGATCAAGCTAATTTGGGCTTTTCAGGGTGAACTGGCAGGCAGGCAGGCAGTAGGGTAAGAAAGAATCTGGCCTAGGTCCCTTTCTCTCCCTGGGAGATGGATGAGCCCAGAGTTTCCTGGGCCTTTTTCTGGGTTTTAATGAGCTCAGGGTAGCCTATGTGAAAGAGGATGCTCCAAATTACCATCACCTGTTGTGGAAATAGCACACTTGGGGTTTCCATGCAAGGCCATTTTCTTTCCTGTGAAAAAACAGCAATCATCTATTCCTCTGAAATCTATTGCCTGGAAACCAATTAATGTTGTTTTGAGAGGCCAAATATCCCAGCAGTGCTTGAGTAACCAGGTGCTAAAGTTGCTAATGTTCAAAACAGCTCTGGAGAACAGGGCAGAAAAAAGCATGTGGACAAAAGTATCTGCGGTTTGAAACCATCGCTATCTCTTAGAAGTAGGTGTTTGTTTCCACTGGTGTGTGCACATCCGTGTTCAAGTATTCTTTTATTTTCTGTCCATTCATTCAGCAAATATTTATACAGAATCCACATGGCAGACACAGTTCTGTACTGGAAATACAGGAATGACCAAGGCACAGTTCCTAACCCTCATTATGCTTACTTTCTAACTGGACAGACAGATACTGAACGGATAAACAATTGTATAAATTAATAAACAGAATATCACGTTGGACAATAATCAGTAACATGAAGATGATTCTCCTCCCCCAGTGCCTGGGCATATTTTGACAGGACATTTCTATCATTTATGATATTTTTTTCCAAGGAACCTTAGTTACTCTAAAGGCAACAGCTTCCTAATCAGTCTCCTGGCTTGGCTTCTACTATTGAACCCCTTCGAATCTGTCCTTCATCCAGTACCAAAGCATTTCTAAAACATAAACTATGTCATGTGCCCCCTGCTTTGTCTTCAGTGGCTTCTTTTGCACTTAGAGTGGAATCTAAACTCCTGCAAGGTCACGCCTCACCTGGACCCCTGTCCACCTGTGCAATCTTGTTTCGTGCTACTTGCCCCTTGGCTTACTGGGTTAGCCACGTGGCTTTTCTCTCAGTTCCTTGAGGATATGCGTAGCTTCCTCCACCTTTGATGCTTTTCATTTCAAAAAGTGAATTAATTAAATTATCTTCGCTTTAAAATTCATTTTTTAATTGACAGATAAAAATCGTATATATTGATGGTATACAACATAATGTTTTGAAATGTATATACATTGTGGAATGGCTAAATCAAGCTAATTAACATAATGCATTACACCTCACATACCTAACATTTTTTGTGTGGTGAGAACACTTAAAATCCACTCTTAGCAATTTTTTAAGTATAAAATACTTTGTTATTAACTATAGTTCAAGTCAAGTGTTCTATTAAAAATTCTTCAAGAGGACTGATGGACTCTTTTTATTACTAGAATGTGGAGGAGACATTTTTGTGGAATTTGTCCAACTCCGTTATAATAGTATTGCTGTTAATAGAGAATGTACTTTAAGATGACACATTTCTTTGTAAGAAATGTTAAAGTCAAGAGTAGGAATAATATAGTGTATATAATAAGAGTACACTTGTATCAGGGGATACAGTATAAAGGATAATAAAATGATAGTACAAAAAAAGTCCAGTGAGCTAGAAACAAAATAGTGTATCTGGTAGTCTTGGCACAGAGAGGAGAGGATGGAGGGAAGAAGGCAGCCAGGCTCTTCGGCAAAGAGAGACAGGAGGCCAGGAGGCCGGATGGAAGACAGTGTCGGGGAAGGACCAAAGCCAGCTTTTAATGTGGTGGAGAGGTAAAGTAGTTGGAATTTACATAAATTTAGCAGGAAACACCAACAGGATTTGCTGGTGGAACAGATATGTTCTGAGAAGAGGTGTTATTTCATAAAGGGAATGGAATTTTATTTTAAATTTAGAAATACATAGTTTTATTTTCCATTTAAGCCATATCCATGCAATTATGCATGAACAGGAGTCTAAAATCTACACTCTAGCAAAGAACTGGATGGTTGAATTTATCTTTTTTAAAGGAACCCTTGGACACTGTTGATAAACAGTTTCATCAAATCGCAAGTTCTGGATTTCTAGACTTAGGCTGGACCAGCATTTGCCTAACCAGAAATAATGTTAACTTCCGATTAGGCGAGCTTCACGTGAGGTCAGAAGCCATCATGGAGGGCCAGACATCCTGAGAGTAGTAAAGCTTACAAATTAAAATGGCTTTTTACTGTAGGACATGATTGGCAACTTCGCCTTTGAAAATTATTTATTTTATTAAAGCAGTTAATGATAGAAGTCATTCCCAGAACTTCTTTCAGAAAAGTAACAGTACTTACAACTGCAAACTCATATTCGTTGAGCGTTTATTGCCAGGGACTGTACTAAGTGCTTTACGTGGTTTATATTATGTAATATTTATAACAATGCTTGTGATGAGATAGGTCTTTCTCCCTATTTTTCAAATAAAGAAACCAAGACTTAGAAAAGTCAAGCAATTTAACCAAGGTCTCCTGGTGCAAAGGGTAGAAATGTCTGATTCCAAAGCCCATGGTGCCAATTGCTACTTTAGAATGATGGCAGTGCCTACAGAGTTCAGCAAATATTTGCTGAATAGATCAATTATTTAGAGAAAGTTCATTAGCCTTCAGTAAAACCTGCATGAAAAGGTAAGGAAAAAGAGGTGGCAGAGGCAGGAGGACTCAAGCTGTCTTTCTGATTCCCTTTATAATTATACCTAGTACTTCCCAACGAGAGAAATTCCAATTAGATATTTCTCTTATCCAGCCTAATCATTCATTGCTTCCAGCCCTTCCTAGAGTTCTCATAGTACAAGTTATAAAATTCTTTTTTCTCTAAATCTGAAGGACAAAGATGAACACACCACAGTTTCAGATATAAAATTCCTTTTCCTGAATGCTCTCATCATATCTCGAGGAAGGAACAGCTAATCTCTTTCTACCTAATAATTGAGATCATGAATTAGTGGGATTTACAGACTAATGAAAAGATTTAGTCTCACCATATATGTTCGTGCTCCAATCTTGTCTCAGATCTATTTTTATAGGTATCGTCATATTCCTTTTTCTGTCTTATTTTTAGTCCACAAGGAAGCTATTGGGGGGTGAGGCACATTGAAATTCCTTTCAAAAAATACATTGGCTACACCAACTTATATAACCAAGTTATAATATTTTGATAATAACATTATGACACTCATTTCAAACTCTAGATTTGTATACCCTTTATACAATATTATATATATATATATATAATATCCTAATATACACACATTCTTAAAGACTGGGAACAATAGCATATTACAATTTTTTTGGTTCCTTTTTGGGCAAAGAATTGCCTAATAACAGTGACAGTTGTGGTTGCCATTTGTTGAACAACTACTACATCCATTCGGCAAACACCCTGCCGTGTATCAGGCACAAGGAATGTAGTAGAGGATGAAGCCAGAGTCCTTGCTCTTGTGTCAGTCTTTTCCTAGTTGCTTGCTTGCTTGCTTGCTTGCTTGCTTTCTTTTTCTTTCTTTTGAATCCTCACTGCAATTTGGTAAAGCATTGATTTCTTTGTTACATCAGTAAGGAATGTTAAATTTAGAGATTAAGTAGCCAGCCTGAGGTCATACAGCAAACAAGTGGCAGAGCTGGGATTGGAGTGCGGATCTTTTTGATCCAAAGGCAAAGATTTTCCCAGCATGCCACACTGTTTCCTCAGTGTCTTCCCACCAGGACCAGATATGTATTCAGCAAGAGGGAAGCCAGCCACGTAAGGGAGCACCATTGCCTGCAACATACTGCGGGGAACCTATTGATGAAAAACGTTAAGTTGTTAGTCTTTCAAGCCCCAACCAAGTGTGTTACATTCACCAACTTCACAATCTTCATCAAAGACAGGGAAGAGCCCTCATTATTCCATCACCTCTGTTACCCACCCAAACCAAAGCAGTTGAGAGCTTTGCAGGTTTGTGGAAATTTACCAAGGGAAGGGAGGAAAAAAACTCACTGTATCTTTGCCTTTGAATTTCAGAAGTGTTGATAATCTCCTTCCTGTCCTATAAGGGAAGATAAAACTGATCTCACTAGATCTCATTTAACTATATTAGGAGTAGTTTCAAACCTAATCTAGGAAAAGATTGGTTTGTCAGATATAATCTAAATTAAGAAGGAAGGCTTATTAAATTCCAATTGAAACCATCCATTCAATTAATACTTACTACAGGCGAGGGTAGAACCCATCACAGAAGAGCAGGACGGCCTTCAGTACTTAATTTTCTCCACACAATCCTTCCTAAATCTACAGCTCTGATGCAGATGAAAAAAACCTGAGAGAACAGAAAAGAGAATGTAATATAATAATTTGTCTCTAGCTAGTAGGTCTTAGTTTCCTCATCTGTAAAATGAGGGGTTGATCTAAATGTTCCCTGCCAGCTCCCACAGTTTCCAGTTTTATGAACATTATCTCTTTGCCAATTATACAGTTTTCTTTTTCCAGCATCCACATCTTTTCTGGATCTTTCCTTTCAGAATATTCAGAGATAAATAACATCTTGGGAGTTCAGATGGAGAAAATATCTTCTCTCAGATTTGAGGACATTGTTTAGAATTTAGTTCAAATAAATATATTTTTATTCCAGTAGCTTTTATCCTTTCTTTCTTTGAGGCCCTGTATTATGTGTGCCCTTCTTAAGGTAATAAGCATATTATTCCTTGTATTATGGTTATTTTTGTACTTACCTTTTCCTGCCCAGGATTATAAATTACTTGAGGACAAGAGTGACATCTTATTCTTACATGCTACAGAGAGCCTTCCTAACAAGTCATTTTACACAATAAAGAAAGAAACACTACATTTTGCTCAGTTGAATTCAGAACATGAAAATATAATGCCAGAAAGACTTCAGCAATAAGGAATAGAGAACACCTTAAAATGTACTTGGAGTTAGTCTAGTATTCTTGAGACTAGCATAGTACTTACCAGGTCAGATTTTTCTATCAGACAGACCTGGGATCTTGTTGTTATGAGTTGTGTGATTTGGAGCAAATTATTTACCTGTCTAAACTCAATTAACTCACATTAAAAATAAGGACTCTAGTTGTACCTACCCACAGGGTTGTTTGAGGGTGCAATGAAATAATCCATGTAACACGCTTAGCATGGGGTATGTCAAATCAAAAGCACTCATACAGGTGAAGGAGTTTAATTACTAGTATTAAAAACATCTGTGATACCTAATTCTAAAGCACATTGATTTTATGGTCTTGCCTCACCCATGATAGTCCGTGGGCTTATTTTTAGCATCTAAGATCAGAAGAACAGATTTGATATTCACACACCTGCATTGAAACCCACCAATGTATGGTGTTATTTTTAATGGCAGGGAATCACCTAGAGAGAAAGATGGATCTTAAGTAAGTGTCTAGCAAACAAGGCTTTTAGAAGAAAGGAGGCTCCAGGGAAGAGGGGAGTTGCTGGAAACTATGTCAGCAACACGACTCTAGTTTGTGCCTGGTGGCCACACCAACACCACCACAGCAAAGAGTTTTAGAGGAATTTCCGTGGCCGTTGCCCAATATCATGTTACTCTTATATTGAGGGAAAAATTGGCCCGCTCCATTGACAAGTGACTTGGTCTTTTCTGCCTGATCTCTGAGAAAGAAGCAAATGTTGAATGCCTGAGGTGATGGATACCTCAATTACCTTGATTTGATTAATCCGCATTGTATGCCTGTATCAAAACATCACATGTACCCTATAAAGATACACAACTATATGTACCCATAATTAAAAATTTTTAAATTTAAAAATAAAATAAAATAAAAAAAGCAAATTGCCATACTCTTTATAAAGCTTTAAGTTCTATTTCTACTTCTTCCTTAGTTTTGTTTTTAAAGGAAAAGAACATGTTTCTAATGATTTCTAGATTCACATTTTCTCTGTTTTACTTAAATTAAAAGTTTATATTCTGCCCATCAATGCTTACTTATAACATTCCACCCAAAAAAAAAAAAAACCCACTAACTTTGAAACATCTTTTGTTCTTTGATTTCTTCACCCCTGTACATAAAATCAGGGTCTATTCTATTCCTCTTTGTACCACTTGTACCATTACTGGATAACAGGGCCACACTTGTCAGATGCTAGATACGGTGGCGGGGGTGGGGGGGATATGACACCTTTTTTATGAACTAAAATGAAAGTTTGAGGAAAATGCTTATGATATATTCATAGGAAGTGCATCCAAAGCAAACTGGTTTCTACTTTCCTTCCATGTAAAAGGGATAATTTTTTTTCTCCTTTTGATGATAAAGGAAAACTCTTGATTATCTCTAATCTTTGGAGATATATCTTAAGACTTTCTTTCACTTTCACTTCAGGGGAAAAGATGAGAAGATTACATTTAATGTAGTCTACTCAAGGATAAATGATTAAAACTCAATTCAGTTGTTAACACTCAATGTTCTTAGGAACAACAGAAGATAGTCTCCTGGTCTCCCGTAAAAAGGTCTCCTTCCAAATTCTTCCTGCCTTTAAGAAGAGAACTTCCACAGAACCATGACTCTCATGGGCAGTGGGTTATTGTGTTAGAGGAATTTCAGTGGCCTCTGCCCAGTCTCACAAATAACACTTCTTTATCCCCAGCTCATAGCACTTCCTTTCTACTCAGGGATATATGATCTGGTTTGATTCTCATAGAATCATCGCCTCAGCCAGCCTATATTTAAACTTGTAAAGGAGCCATATCTGTGGGAAAAACATGCTAGTCTGTAGTGTTTGCCAATTTCTGTGGTGTAAATACTCCCAGCGTGGCTGATTTTAAGCTACCAGCATGATGTCACTGAACACAGTGTAGCACACCACAACATAAAATTTCCACCTTACAGATACAATTGACATGAATAATCTCAAGAGGATAAATAATGGTATTAATAAAATAATTAGGAATGAGTTTTTGGTATATCTTATTTAGTATCTTTGTTTTTAGCATAATTTATATAGTTGCAAGTTTGTGCAACTTAATTTTTGATAATCACTGTGTTTAACAACTGGCTGGCAAAAAATTTAACAAGTGGCCTCGTGAGCCAATAAGAGCCAGTTCCAGCACAGCACTGCTATTCTAGGAAAATTTCTCTGACGCTCCAGTCTGGGTGAGTTTCTGCTTGTGGGTGTTCCCACTGCACTTATCACACGCTACAATAATTGCCTGATGTCTTGTTTGTACCCTCATGAGAGCAGGGACATGTCCAGTTGGCATATCCCCAGCACTTGTGTTTGGCCTTGGTGGCACTCAACAAATATTTGTTGAATTCTGGGTCGCGCGAATGGTACGGAGCCAGGCTGACATAATTTACATGTTTACTTACATTCTGCAAAGTGATCTTAAAGAACGGCTTTAAGCCTTATAAGCAAAAAGCATATGAAATAATAGTCAGTTAGTCAGGCTGAGAGGGTCAGGATTTGTTTTCTCTCCACACTCAGAAATATGCTCTGTTCAGTTCCTTGTAACTCCTCCCTACTCACCATTTGGGAGGAAATATCAAGGTGTTCTGCTGTTTAAGGAATGCAAATCCTTTCCTGGAGGAAAAAAATCTTCTCAAGCAAATGAAAAGAACTTACTTTTTATCAAAGAAAAGATTTTAAGAAGTATGCAATACATCTGACAGATATTCTGGAACCAAGCTGTGTAAGCATCAGGAGTAAATTTTTAAAACCTTAAAGCCGACATGGTAGTTGGCTTTTGAAAATTGAAGCCAATGAAAAGTGGCCAAAACCAAAAATGATGACTTGACTTGATGCAGTAAAACCCCAAATTCTCTTAACAGAATCCTGAACCCATCTAGGGAAGAAGAGTTTGCCAGAGAACTTGGCCAGGGACCATTGCAGTCAATCTTTCAGGAAAGAAAAGCCTGAATCAGACATCAAAGAAAAAGAGAGAAAGAAAATGAGAGAGAAAGAAGAGGGAGGGGAAGAGAAAAGATGAGAGAAGAGGAGAGATTGTCCTGAGATGTAAGGATGAAGAACTGTTTTCTTAGATGGCAACCCATAAAGAAAATTGCTACACTAATTTAAAAATATTTAATGAGTATAAGGAAAGAAAGAAGTCATTATCAAAATGTTTTAAGTTTCTATTCAGGAAAACACTTCTTAAGATATTAGCAGAATGCGGTTAGGAACCCTCCAAAAATGTGTGAAATGAAGTTTTAGGGCGCCAGTTTAATGTTATGTAATGGTAATAATGTAGCTCTTCTTGCTACTACTTTTAATGAAATGTTTTAAAAAAATATTTTAACTTGTTCAGATTTACTTACTAACGATATGTGAATGTCCCCTGCACACACATTTATCACCACATCCACTTTGAGAAAGGGCTCCAGGTCTGGCTGAACAGGGCTCGGATACACCTGCTGCAAAGCACAGGTGCTGCTGTTCATCACGTTGGCAGACCGGGGGTACCAAGAAGGGTGGCTGTGTAAAGAGCCCAGGTTGTCTGCCTCTTTGCTGTAAGCCACAGCCGTTGCCTGAGCTCTGAGCCCAGTGATCTCCAGAACCCACCAGCCAACCTGACTATTTCGTGGGCAACGTCCTACCCTCTCTACGAGCTTATTGAGCTCAATGAGTAGCTATCATCAAATGGTCAAGAAACAGGATTTTTTTGTGGCCGGGCGTGGTGGCTCACGCCTGTAATCCTAGCACTCTGGGAGGCCAAGGCGGGCGGATTGTTTGAGCTCAGGGGTTCGAGACCAGCCTGAGCAAGAGCGAGACCCCCGTCTCTACCAAAAAAATAGAAAGAATTTAATCGGACAGCTAAAAATATATATAGAAAAAAAAAAAATTAGCCGGGCATGGTGGCGCATGCCTGTAGTCCCAGCTACTCGGGAGGCTGAGACAGTAGGATTGCTTGAGCCCAGGAGTTTGAGGTTGCTGTGAGCTAGGCTGATGCCACAGCACTCGCCCCAGGCAAAAGAGTGAGACTCTGTCTCAAAAAAAAAAAAAGAAACAGGATTTTTTGTGTTCAAGATATCAGTTTAAACAAAGTTGTTGATTTGGCTTTGCTTTAATTTGGCACAGTAAACGTAGTAAAGGAAATATCAAATGATTTTTTTTTTTTTTTGGTACATGGATGCATGATTCATTTTATTTTCTTCAGTCTGAGAAAGAAGTGTTCAGCCTTGATTTTGAAGAGATAATTGATCATTTGAGATAAAGAGTATGAAACACATACGCCTGTCACGGACACTAAAGTGTTCATCTTCTTTCCTATCTTTTCTCTCTCATTGCAGAAATCCACATGCTAATTACCTTCAATAAATGTTTGCCAAAGAAGGAGATTATAGCTAAAAAAAATCCCATTTATTCATAATCTTTCATTCCCAATATTTTTTAAAACACATACTATGTGCTGGGGATTCTTACAGATTCGGAGAGACAGTGGTGAACAAAATTCTCCTGGATACTTTGCCAAATTATCTAATTATCATTATTTAATGTGTGAGATCCTACTCATCATGGAGCTTAAATTATTCATGCATAACTCTGCATAATCCATAGATTTGACTTATTACCAGTTATTTTTCTATTTAATTACAGATTACTCAGTTAAAATAATGCACCTTTATACCTCATTTTTTCAGTGTCTTTTCTATTCATCATGTCATTCTATCTTCACAACAGCTTGTAGAACTGGGGAGAATGTGTTACCTCAAGGTGACACAGATATAAGGAGAAAGACTGATGTGATTATTCCAAACTTTTAGATTCTCATGATGTATTGCTATAGTCTGAATGCGTATGTCTCCTCAAAATTCATATGCTGAAATCCTGACCCCCAAAGTGATGGTATTTGGAAGTGGGGCCTTTGGGAGGTGATTAGGTCGTGAGGGTGGAGCCCTCATGAGAGGGGTTAGTGCCTTTGTAGAAGAGGCCTGAGGGGGCTCTTTGTTAGCCCTTTTTTTCCCTCTGCCCTGGGAGGACACAGCAAGGAGGCACCGTCTACAAAGGAGAGAGCCCTCACCAGAAACTGAATCTGTTGGCACTTTGATTTGGACTTCCCAGCCTCTAGCACTGTAAAAAATAAACTTCTGGTGTTTACAAACTACCCAGTCTAAGGTATTTTGTTAGAGCAGCCAGAATAGACCGAGACACCTATGCATTACACCACGGCTGTCTCTTATGAAAATAATGGCCATGCCTGGACAAAATATACGCAAGGGCCAGTGCAGATATGATAGCTTCTGTTTTCTTGGGTATGAACAGAATAGATTTGAATTTCCCAAGTAGTCATCTAACAAATAGTTCATTAACATTGAAGTTTAAATTAGAGTCCAAGTAAATAACACATTACTTACTCTCAAAACATCAAATCTGATAAAATCTAGGTAGCGTTAACTGTTACCTATATTTAATATAATATAAAAGATTAGAGTTCTGTTTGCAAATTTCAAAATGATATATGAGAATAGCAGCATCTTTCCTACCATTGTAAGAATCTACTGAATAGAAAGTGAAAGGACATAATTTTTTTAAAAAATACGGGAGCCGAGACAGGATTTACCTACAGCCGTTGCTTCTCAGGTTGCCAGTAATGACTTTTTCAAATGTAAAATCAAGCTACAAAAGACAATGCAGAAAATGAAGAAGACAAGGGGATAAAGGTATAAAGTTATGTGTGTCTCCAAAAAAGTGCGCGCCTTGTTAGTTTATCTTAAGGGAAATATGTTGATGCTCCAATGTTTTTAAAGGAAAAATACCTGTATTTAGAAACCTAGGGCACATCACTTAAACCTTTTATGTATCCCCACACGTCCGTCTCCTCCTCATCCCTCCAAAACTACAAAATGTCTCTTCTCTAGCACTTTCTATCTTAATGTCAGCTTCTTTAATTTCAGAATGCCAACATACTTCTGAGACATCATCTCAGTAATCCTCTTAAGAGAGAGGATTCACGAGCCAGATATCGTCCTGAAATCCACAGGTTTTGTGAGCCAGCTAGGTGGGAAGGATAATTCCTTTGTACGTCTGTAGCATCTGTCCACATTGGGACTCCTGGATACTTTGCCAAATTATCTAATTATCACTTTCTACATCCCTTGGAGAGAAGCAGGCAGGGGGTAATACGGATTCTATTTCTTAAAGAGGTAGAGCTAATGTTTTATACCACAATAAGGTGATTTAGCCTACAGCTACATCCTCTAGAAACTTCTGTTCAGTTCTAAAGAGGAGACCTTTAGTGTCTTAAAATAGTATTTTTCTCGGGAATTAAAAGTAGCGGAGAGTAGACCAGTTTCACAAATACATCTAAGTAAAGGCAGTTCTACCGGAATCATCTCTCTTCTTGGCAGGTTACAACTACCTTCACGGTACCTCTCAGGGTATGTTCCCTGAAACACCAGTCTTATAAGAACCCCGTGGGGAAACTATAACCACGTGATTTGGGGAATCACTACAAATGGCATCCTCCCTTTCAATGAATCAGAACACGTGTTAGCAGGGGGACCCACTTGTAAAGTTACCTAATTTAACTTTGACACATGGAATGTATTGCTTATGTAATAGCTGTCAGCCCCCGGAAATAAAATTTTGTGGAAAACATTTAAGAAACATCAGCTGGACATTTTTTTCCCTTCAGTTTTTCTTATTCAGAAAGCAAAACTTGCAGAAAATACAGATTATAGCATGATGTAATAACTAATTATTATCAAGCATTTACTTTTCTAGACACTGGGTTGTTTCCCTACCTTATCGATTGCATTTTATCATCACAGCATATCTGCGTGGTAATATCAATAATATTATTGATATTATATTGATGTAAATAGCAATTGATATAAAATCAATATAATTATGTTGATATAAGTAATATCAATAATATTATTCCCATTTGACAGAGGAGGAGATTGAGGCTCAGAGAAGACTCCACAAATGTTGGCTGGCACTGGGCTGTCCTCAGTCCCGTCCATCTGCCCCCTATTTATAAAGTTTCCCTTGGTAAACACGACCAATTTCAGGGTTTTAAATAACATCATCAGGCTACTGATCTAAATCCACATCTCCAGCCCTGATCACTTACTTGATCTACTGACTCTCATGTAGTCTAAGGCCCTTTCCATCACATTGTTCCTCATCTGTTTTTTCTGTTATTCAAAATATAAAATACTGGCATATTCAGGCCACCAAGGAAAAGGTTCATTGGTCTTTCATACTAACTCAGCCCTGGACCTCATAAGCCTTCGTCTAACATATAGTTAGACTCTAACGTATAGTTAGAGTTTGCTGCTATAGCAAACTCAGAAAATTGAGACAGTACAAATTTTCTGCATAAGAATTTCTTTTTGTTGCCCACTCCATGAACCCCGTATTTTAAAATGTATTGTTTCTGGCTAACAGATTGTATGTTGTCTTAGTCTGTTCAGGCTGCTATAGCAACATGCCATAAACTAGGTGGTTTATAAATAGCAGAAATTTATTTCTCACAGTTCCAAGAGCTGGGAAGCCTACGATCAAGGCTCCAGCAGATTTGATGTCTGACGAGGGCCTGTATCGTGTTTCAGAGATGGCACCTTCTCGCTGTATCCTCACATGGCGGACAAGGCAAGGGAGTTTCTGGGTCCTGTTTTTGTAAGGACACTAATCCCATTCATGAGGGCAGAGGCCTAATCACCTCCCAAAGGCCCTACCTCCTAATCGATCACATGGGTGATTAGATTTCAATTTATGAATTTGGGGAGGACACACATATTCCCTAGCACATGTATTAAAAATGAAATTATTAATTTTCATTTTGTAAGTCATCTAAGTTATAGATGGTTATATGTTGGAAGACATATTCTCAGTATGAGACTGCTACAGATGTTTTCCATTATTCCTGAGCAAAAACCGGGCAAGTTCATGCTCCGGTACTCCTTTGCAATTGTTCTCATTAAGTTTTGTAAAATTCTGAAAAATATCACTAAATCCCTAGGCTTGGAATTTCCACACTAAAAAGTTTCTTTATGACAATTCTGTTTTTCTAAGGATATGATAGAATCTCTGTTTAGGCACCTTCAAGATATGAGGTTATCGTGACACATTTTTATGTAGGTCTAGACCTGATTATGGGATTAGGTGTTGTTTCCAAAATTATTCGAAGTCAGTGTTTTCTTCAGTTTGGATCACAGACCTGGCAATTTCTGCTCTAAAGCTATTTTCAAAATCCAAACCTGACCTAAATAACAGAATGCTACTAGGCTATAGTAACTAATCTATGTCCTGTAATAATTAATATCCTCCAAAAAAAAATCGAGCAAGTTTTAAGTTTTTCTGTTATGATGAAATATCTCCCCAGATCACTAATATTTTTTTAGGGCATTCATGTTCCTTTGATTTAACTTAACCCCATGAGCCAGATTTTTCCCAGTGGGTGAATTAAGGAGGTCTGTTAACTCTTTCAATACCTGGCTTCCTGAAATCTCGGCAAGGCCATGAGCATTGTTTCGGCAAGGCCATGAGCATTGTTTCGCCTCAGGCTTTATATTTTTTAAAAGTCAGCTATCATTTTCGAAGCAATCCAAAATAGCACACTCAACAGATCCCTGGAGCTTTGGAAATGTTAATGCCCTCCATCAGCAATGACCTTGCCAGGGGAAGTGATTTAGGCGCTAGGGAGAAAAGGGCCCACTATCTTTATCACACTGGTTTACACCATCAACTTCAGAAATTGTGTGAGAGAAGAATAATCAATAGTGTGTTAAGACCAGTCTCGAGGAATGCCAAGACAAAGTACTGCTGCTCTGCAAAATGCTGAGTTGAAGGAGAACTTTCGAATACAACAAAAGAGAAATTAGCTGTAGTGGTGAAACAGAATGAATTATGTCTCAAGATGGAATTTGTCATTGTAAATGGCACTCAAGAGCTCTCTGCATACTTCAGTGGAATCACAGAATATGCATAGTGAAAAATGCTTATTTTAGAGTTAAACGACACGGAATCAAATAATAAAACGAGAATGAATGCATTGTAAATATACACATGCAAGTTAAGAATTAGCTCACATAAATAGTCCCGAAAAGTTTACTGAAAAAAAGGATCTAGGAGAAGAATCATCTCCTCTGTAAAACTGGAAGAAACATAAAGTCAAACTTCATCAAAATTTCCTGAAAATGTTACTGTATTTCCTATAATTCTAGTAAAGTTATCATCTCTTCATAACCACCGCCAAGTTTAAAGCTTCTAAAAACAGCAAAGGAAGTGTCCCCACACCACCCTGAGTGAAATCGCTGTGGAAAAGAACTGGCAGCTCAGTCCCTAAGATCATTACAATAAAATGTTTGATTTCCCACAGCAACCCTAATTGTGACATGAACAGCTGTCAACAACAAAATTAGAAGAAACTGTCATTATATGGATTTCATCCACACTTGCTTGTCCTAGTTCTACATCATTGCTCTAGAGAGTGTTTTCAAAGAATTCTTCCAGTAGAGATTTTCATTATTCAAATGAGAGTCATTCCAATTATTTGGCCTTATATGCTATACATGGAATACATTTGTCATGATAACAAGAATCTCAAACTGATGTTTATTGAATGCCAAATTCAAGTACATGAGAGTGTCTGGGATACAATTCATTTAATCCTGAAATCATCCTATAAAGTAAATATTGCAATCCCTATTTTTAATACAGTTAATTCTCATTATTGGTTGTAGTTGTGTTCCATAAAGTCGTTGCAAACACTGAATGAGCAAATACTGAACTGTTGCTCCTACAGGAAATATAGGGTTAGGCTCCTGTAAGCCACTGGTCACAACATTTTTGTCAACTGATAAATACGTACCTTGTTTTATGTGTGTTTCTTCTTAAGGACAACTTATTTAATATGTATAATCAATTCATTAGCATTGAACTCATAGCACCATAACTGAGGCTTGAACAAAGTTTATCTAACACACGTGTTTTCTCCCTAAAACACATCACATTCTTCCTGTGCTTAGGAACACTAGACAGTACTTCAGCCCTATGCTTGGGGGCCATTTTAAACATTAAAATCACCAAGAAAAAGCACAAAAATGTGGGGGGAAAAGGTGGTACTAAATAGACTACAGAAAAGACAATTGTTTACAGTGTGAGAGCTGAAATAAGGAGGCAGAACATCACCTTCTCCAGCCTCAGCTGGGAACGTGCATATAGAGTTACTCAAATTTTTTGCCACTCTGCCCATGTCCATGAAAGTGCCGTGAGTATTAATTTGGGGACTACATATAAATTTTAGTCAGTAGGTAAATTCGCAAACATGGAATCTGCTAATAATGAGGATTGACTGTATATGATGAAGCTAAGAGTCGGGGCATATAGTTGGTCACTCTGTATTTGTCTGGGTAATTCTGTTATGTTAACGGTTATACTTGTTTAAATTTTGAAATTAGAGTTCATCGAAGGTAGAAATTCCATGAGAAATGTGAAAGCTATTGCATTACACACTTCAGCATCATGATTTTAGGAGGTAACTCGTATAACTTTCTTGACCTTTCAATGGTTCTTCCAGGTCTTTCAGGGATGTGGCCAGCCCAAACCTGCTCCAGCTCTCAGATCTGCCCGCTCAGCTCCTGAAAATTTTAATACACGCTTCAGGCCCTACAATCCTGAGGAAAGACCAACAACTGCTGCAGGCACAAGCTTGGACCGACTGGTGAGTATTCTTGGATTGATGAGCATGGCACATGTTCGGGTTACCAAGGCAATTCTTCAAAGTACTTATGGGATTCTGAAAAAGTCGGTTATAAAAGACCTCTCATTCTTATATCTGCTTCCGTTCTTAATTAGAATATTGAAAGTAATGAGATCCTTCTTTTAGGTCATAAATTAGATTATTTAAGAAATGTTATAACTATTAATTCACTAGTGCAGTGACCAAATTTTCAACTTCATATTTCTTATGAAATATTAATTTGAAAACTAAGTTACCAGTTCTTCCAGAAATATAATTAAATAGCACATTTCATATTCATCTGCTTCAGTTCTTTTCTAAAAATGATTATTTATTCAATTATGATACCATGTAACTTTATTATGACTTCTTTTATGCAGTTTCCTATTTGAAAGACTTTGCCAAGAAACTCCAAATCAATGTTACTACCATTTTTTCTTTTTCATGTGTCTTTAAAAAGTTGAAATCCTTAGAAGTAGTCACTCTTTGAGCTGTTTAGATGTATGTCAGGGGAATGAATGATATCTATCATCAAAGCAGTTTATTTGGAGAATACAACCATAAACATGGTAAACACAATTTTTCTAATATGTTTTAAAAACCAAATTTTACTATAAAAAAATTAAAACCCATAATTTCATAGAAACACTACCTGATTATTTTTCACTCAATTTCTTCAATTTATAGTACTATAAACTATTTATATACCTATAATTGTTAATGCTATTAATGTTGCTTTGCCAATTATCTTGATGTAAAATTAACAGATTAAAACCCTTAAGGTCATAAAGTGCTTGAACCACATCTGATTGTGTCATATAAACTGAGATCTCAAGGGATGCTGGTTATGAAAATACTTTTATTAGTCACTGCTATAAATTACTTTATGATTTTAGTTAATATCCTTCTACAGTGTGGAACTCATAAGATTAAATTGGTTGAGTTTAGCCTCGAAGTAAGTACATCTCAGCAGTTCTCTCTATAAAAATCAAATGTTCTTACAACATAAGGACCTATCCATAAAGTGTCAAAATAAAGGGGTAATTGGAGTTGTTAACTGCTAAATTGTGGTGCAAATTTATTACCATTTATTAGCAAATATAGTCCCCACTTCAGTGTAGATTTTGGAAAAGGTATCAGATTTGTAATTACCACAGCCTTCTACTTTACCTTACTTATATCTGTTCTTTATAACAGTTTCAGGAAAAGTTTAAAATTAGTCACTGTTTTACTTTTAAACAATTAGATTCCATGATCTAACGAACAATTAGATTTCTTTTAAACAAACAATTAGATTCCACCAAACCAGAAGTACAAATGGTGAGTATGGGTTTGATCCTTTTTTGCCCATTTTAGCTGACTCTAACTTATTTACTGGAACAATTCAGGCTTTTCTGAATTTTTGTAAAATCTCATTTAAGAACTGAGGTACAATGTAAGAGGAGTAAGTTCTAGAAATCTGATGTACAACATTGTGCCTGTAGATAACAATACTGTATTGGACACTTAAAACTCTGTTAGGGCAGATCTCATGTTGTATACATTTGCCACAATAAAACAAAATTTTAAAAAAAGAACTAGGGTACATTATGCACTTAGTTAAAATTGCATGGAATTTGAACAACATAATGAT
The DNA here is from genome assembly GCA_004363605.1 of Indri indri. Taxonomy (NCBI): domain Eukaryota; kingdom Metazoa; phylum Chordata; class Mammalia; order Primates; family Indriidae; genus Indri; species Indri indri. Next base: position 105,520 of record RJWJ010001347.1, read on the forward strand.
ATCTGTGACAGCTAATTAATTTTTTTCCCTTTGAAAAAGAGAAGCACAGTTTTCTCTTGTCCCCAGGAGAAATAAACACACACCCTTTAAGGGGAAGTAGAGCAAGAAAAATGTTTCTCAAGACAACAATGTTTATGCAGTTTAACACAAACTAAATAAAACATCAATACTTTGAGCATTTCACATGATGTTTAAAATCTGATTGATATGAAAATCGGGATTTGAACCTTTTATAAAGGACGTAATTGGTAATATTCAAAATGCTCCAGATATAAGGGTCTTGAAGAGTATTGCCAAATAGCAAACTGAATGAAGATCTTCTATTTTGTGCACCTCCAAAAAATATATATTTAATCCATTTTTTTCTGAAAATAATTGGTAGTAGTTAATTATATGATCATGAGTAAAATCCAAAGATCAGACTCAGTGCATAGGAATTCAAATCAATAACCCAATTTTAATCTAAAACATTCTCTGACGGTATGTAGTATTTACTTCCTCAAAGGTGTGGCTTCAGGCTTTGTAAGTGAATATTGCAGTTTTATTGACTTTTTTGTTTTTTATTAAATTCTGATCCCTTCCCAAAGTGTAAGAATAAGTGATTTATAATTCACAGCCAGCCATAAGCCCACTTTGCTCAGCTCCTGAGAGCAAGGGGCTGTCTCCACATCAAAAGGAGCCGTGCCAGGGTTATCACTGGGAGACACAAGCGAGGCCTGAAGCTAATATCACAGTCTCTGTTTGCAGCCGTTGGTTTCCCCAAGGCCTTCCTCCCTTTGAGGGTTCTTTATAGCTCTGAACTTGGAAAGGGGGAGCAGCTGCCCTTGGCCAGACTGCTGTGCAGCAGTCAGCCTTGCTCATCTTCAAGAAGCAGGCATCGGCACTCCATCCAGATGGGTCTCTCAGCCATTACAGCCTATTTAGACTATAAATCTGTCTCCTGTTATCTACTCCTGTTTTAATTTTCCCCTGAAAAGGTGTTTCCTGAATATTTATAAGAAGCATGTATTTAAGAAAAGGAGAACAATTTAAAAAAAAAAGAAAAACCTTCCCTTAATTTCTCGAAGTATCTCAGCAGACAAAATATTCCAAATTCAAAGGCCAGCATTGAAAGAACACTCTGGTCACCCTATCCCTTTTACCAAAATGAAAATAGCTATAAAGCTCTTGGAGAGTTACTTTTTAATACCATTTAAATTAATACCTATGGTAATAACTTTGAGATCTGTTGGTAAATGCTTATATATCAGTTACTATAAAGCTATTTATGTGAACTGGTAATTATGGGGTTTGTTTTAAAAATAAAGCTTCCAACCCCAGGCTGGGTAAAGTGCTACTAAAACTTATATAAAAGAATTGAAAACAAAACTCTCTCTTAAGAATTACATCAATTCTGTCATTTAACCTCATATTATATACATAAGGAACTTATAAGTTCCTTTATGTCACTAGGGAACATTTCTGTTTGTTCCTCTAAAGGGATATGGGCATAAAGAACAGTCGAGGTACTCAGTAGCTTTCAAACATGCTACCCTAAAGTTATTTTTGTTATCCAAGGATGAATGAATGTATTTGTATAAATTCCACTGGTGATGAAAGCCAACTCATTTGAGAACATTGCAGTCCTTAGGGTCAACAGCCGTGATCCGTTGAGGACACAAATGCCATCAACTGTTGTAATTCAGTTAACTGGATGGCCGTCCCATCATGTCTCTGTCCTGTTTCCAACACACACACGTACGTTGGCAGCCCATCTGTCCCGGCCAACTGCTAATGATTTTCAGTTAAATAGGCCAGAGGTGATTATTTACACTCAGGAAGAAATCGGTTCTCTTCCTTTTTTCTTAAATTCATACTCTGTGAATTCTCTTAAATAATTTAATGTGAAACTATGCTTTTTTTCAAGAGAGTTCCAATTCACTGGAAGTATAAAGTACAAAAATAAGTCAGCACAAAACAGCTCGATTTTTAAGATCTGAGCATACGAAGGTATTTCAAATTATCCTTCATAAAAAGCAATTACTTGTTTAGCTCAGAAAATTAGAGCACAACATGCTATATGGCTCACAAACATACTTGGGCAAGGAGTGTCTGTTATTTTACTCCGGTTGATTCATTAGAGCCAAAGTGTATTTTCAATTGCGTATCGGAATATATTTTATAAAAGTAAAAAATTTTTTTTTTAAAAAAAGCCAGACTTGGAAGTTAGCTCACCAAGTTGGCGGTGATTTAGACCAATAAATCTCCAGTAAGTATTCAACATTGTCCTGTGTGTGTGTGTGTGTGTGTTTCTCAAATACCCTCCTGGTCATCCAGAGGGAGTTTGGGGCAGGGGTGGGTGGAATGCCAAGCTACAAAGCTAAACTTTATACCTGTGCTGTGCTATTATGTATAGAATAATGTCTTTTTCTTTTTCCTCTGAATTTGTTTTCCTCTTGCTTCCCAGAGGACTGTGTGGAGAACAATGCAGCATAGCGTAAGCAGTGGTCTTCTTATTCTTCCTTCACCCCCATTGGTCTCTGTACACTCGTCCCGGACAGTCCCCGAGAAATCCCACCTCCACGCTCCCTTTCCAGATTATCTGGAGTGAATCGAATACTGCACATGGCCCGCTTGTTTCATAGTTTCCTCTCTGCTTGCTATTTACGGTTAACAACCATTTTGATATTCTTTCCCAATGGAAAAGTTTTCAGTCTCTTCTTTGTGTAAGAGTAGCTCATTTGGTGGCTGATTTAAATTCTATCCCGATATTCTGGCGAGGAATAGTCTGCCTGAAAAACTAGCTCTTCCCTGATAGAATATATTGGCCTTTTTCTTCTTGTGCTGAGTGAATAATTACCTTGCTAATAATAAGAACAAACTAACATCAGCTCTCATGCATAAGGAGCTAATTTTTCCATTAGCTGGGACACAGAGAATTTAGGGGGTTAAAAAAATAGTTTGTGGAATAGGTTGTTTCCTCTTTTTTTTTCTACTTGAATTTACTGATGTCTTTTAAAACATTCAGAGAGAGAGTGAGCATTGGATATTTTTTACTTGGAAGTTTGAATGGGGGCTGAGGGCAATAACGGTCAGGTTATCTTACCTGACTTTTTATATTAACCAAAATAGCAAGATAGTTATCTAATCTGGTTTCCAAAATACCATTCCATGCTGGTAATACTCCTTAATAAAGATCTGTACCCTACACAGCATCATGGACCCAGGAGAAAAGGTGACTCTCACCTGAGGGGTACACATATTTATTCATGCAGCACACCTATGACATCATGGTATTAACTTAAATCCAGGTAGTGGTAAAACTGTGTCTAAAATTCCTCCCTTAAAATTCATTTGTTTAAGAATAAACTGTCCCCTAGGTAGTATCTCCATTCATCCTCCAGCTCTCTGAGACCAGGGCAATTTGGATGAGGTAAGAAAGTTAAAAGGTAAATCCCAAACAGACACACTCCACGAGGGAAGACCTCAAGGAGAGGACAGGGAAGACAGTGCCCGCTCTTCCCAATGCATTCTCTTGAAATGTCCAGATTTTCTTTCCTGCAGTTGGCCCAGTCCAATCTCCTTATCTGACAGTTATAATGACCCTTGTAGCTTTCCTCAAGAATTATGACTTCCTTGAACTTACTAAAATGGATACAAATTTTGATATCTCTGTGTCTGTTGGACTTCCCCGCTTGCCTTCTATAATCTCATCTTAAAAAAAGACCAAAAAAAATCACATGTCTATTTTAGATATGATGCTTCTAAAAATACACTGCAACTTTTGAAATCCATTGGTATGTCATTGGTGACAAACATGTTGTTATTATTGTGTATAGATTTAAGGACTTACAAAATATCATCAAGATCTGCACTTTTTTTATTGTTCTGAAACAAAACGGACAAAGCAACTAACATTCTGGCATCATTTCCTGCCTGGTGGTTAATACTAGTTGCAGAGTAAAATGCTGGTCATAAAAATGTCCTTCCATGCCTCTTTGGGACCATTTTGGTGTGATTTAGGAAGTCTTGGTTGTAAGGATTGGGGGAAACTGTCTGGTGTTCATTTTAAATTGCCATGGCATTTCATCGTCACCTCAAAGGATTCTGCATCCGGCTAAATCCACTATTTTGCATTTCAAAAGGATGTCAGGCTGTGTTTAAGAAACTGCTTTATTATCTAGACCTTCAGCCACTGTCTTTAGGTGAAACTGGTATTTCCCACCTTCCACCCCAACACACACACACACACACACACACACACACACACACACACACACTCACCCTGCCTCGGTCTTTGCTTGGCCTGAACAGTAAAAAGTAAAACCTCAATAACAACAGTAAACCAGATTCTCCACTTTAATTAGTTTTCTAGAGATAAATGGGTCAAGGCCAGATTGGCTTTCAGCCTCTGCTGCAGCTGAATAAATTATGCTCCCCATTCACCCCAGCAAACAAATGGCTAGTGCTCCATCCACTTCGGGTTGTGAACGGCCCAGTCTTGCCTGAACCTGCTTTATCTGCTTGCTGCAAAACCCCACTGAGACACCCCAGTTTCATTTTCAATGAACCCTTGGTAATAACAACAGCAAAATGCAGTGAGCTTTCAAAGCAGGGAGAAAAGAAAAAAAGAAAAACATTAAAACCAAACCAACCACTATTCCATCTCAGTTTCTACTCTTCTCCAGGCAACATCAGCAGCAGGTGGTAGAAAGGAAAGCCGCCTGTCACAGGCTTCTTTCCACTTAGGAGGCTTCCGGTGGATGAGGCCCAAGTGGGGAATATCCTAAGACACATAGTTAAGTGATGGCTTATCTCCAGGACATTCTGCTTACTCTGCGGACTAGAAGCATGCACAAATCTAATTCAGTTGTATGCATGGCTGGAAACCTGGATGAAATGCCTGTCCCCTGTGTGGGGTTTTCAGCTCACACCCAATGGACAGTGGACTATTTTTACATCCTTGGGAAGCTCTTCTTTCAGGTGCATGGAAGAATAGTGAAAATAGGAGCATAGACCTCTCTTTCAGTTCAGCCCAAGTTGTGTTTAATTGCATGGGATGGTGTATCGTGGGGGTGGGGGAAGGAAGAGTGGTCCCATTCTGCCTACATAACTCCCAGGAGATGCAGAAGCCCAGTCCACATGGCTGCTTTAAGCCATGTTCAGAGAATCATATGGATTCCAACAATGAAATAAAGTCATGCCACATATTTTAAAGGGGGAAAACTTTTGCACAACTAATGTTAGAAGAGATCTTAAATCATTTCAGGGGTTATTTACCAACCAAACCATTTTCAACTCTGGGTTAAACTCTCCTTTGTCCTCAGAAACATTCAAACGAGAGCTTTGGTGACCTCTGTGTCATAAAAATGAAATGTTACACTTTCAAACCCCAAATAGGTCTATTACAAATTTTATATCTACTTTATGGTATGTTGCTATGCTTAGTTTCTGCTTCAGACATTAAAATTTCTCTCAGAATTCCTAGCCTTCAACCAAACCCAAATTGATGCATTTTATAGGTATCTATCAATCAGCAAATGGATTTATTGAGTTCTCTGTTGCATAGCATTTAGTAAAACTAGCTGCTATGTACAATCTACATCATAGCATGTTGATAGTGCTGGTATCGTCAAAAGGCAAGTGACTATTTGCAAAAAACATTGCTTTTCACATCAGTTAGACGCACTGTCTCCTCCAGGGACCAGTACCTAGTATAGAGTCTCATAAAATATTAGCATTCAATAAACAAAAATTTGATTTTGCAATGTAAGATAGACTACACCAAAAAAGAATACATAGCAGGTATATTAACAAATGAATAATCATTGACCAAAGATGCAAATTGAAAACAATAAGCCTCTGTAGCATCCTTGATACAGGCCATGTCTAATAGCTCATTTTCCCTTCTCGAGCCAGAAATTTCTGCCCAGATCTTAAACACATTAAACAGAAACTTTGTTGTCAGTTATAAACTAGTCAGATGAGAAAGTCCATCCGCACACCTGTGCATAGTATCTGTCCTTTATTCCTCGATGTAATTGGTGTTTCAGTGAATTGATTATGGAAGCCACCCTGAACTGCCCACTCCATACTTTTTAAAATATTTGTTCATGAGACACATCACTTGACATAGATCTTTCATTAAATTATTGGACAACTTAAGGAACCTTTCTCTTGTTATGGAAAATCTACAGTAATTTTTTCTCTTGGCTGTCTTGAGATATTTGCACCACAACTCCGAAATGTGATGTTTGTGCTTATGAGAGATAGAGCTGAAGAGATGGGATATTTCATAAATACCAGTTTTGATGTATCTGCTGTATAATCAATCAGCTTTTAACTGACTCTGGGGCCTATGGAATACATTTTAAAGCAATGGGAATTTGGCTATTCCCATAACATACTTGGACACTCTTTACTGCTAGCAATAAACCTCAGGCATAAACATTGTAGAGAAAACCAGATGAAAAGGAACCCGTTTGAGTGAAAATTGACTTCCCTTCATAAGTATTAAAGGTAGAAAGATATCTGCAATACACAATAATTTTATTACCTAAGTTCATTCATGGTTGTTATCGTCAAAGGCTCTGACTTCACGGATATTTTCTTACACCCATAAGACTGGCCCAGCTATTAAAAAATGAAAAGTCAGGTTGATAGTAAATGAATGTACTACCACCAGCAGCAGCTCCATTATATTGCTGGCTAACAAATAATTTTTTGCAAGTTGGTTTGTGTAATGTCTGTAAAAGCTTTTCCAATGCTATATCGATCTAGATGGACCAGCCTAGGCAGAGTTGCACCTATAAACAACCCCCAAAGTGGCTCACAACAACACGAGTTTATTTCTTGTTTGTGCCAAGTGCTCATTGTGGGTTGGCTGTGGTTCACCTACACGTGATCATCACCCTCACTCACTACAGGACCCTGGGTGATGGAGCATCCATTATCTAGAGGTTCACCTGTCACAGTGGCAAAGGAAATAGAGAATGTGGCAAAGCCAGCTGCTAACATCTCCACCTGGAGGGGTCCAACCTACATTCACATCTCATTGGCTGAAGCAAGTCACATGGCCAAGCCAGCCCTCAAGAAGTCAGGGGTGAATGTCCCTGTGTGTCTCACAGGGAGGAAACGGACATGTTAGTGAACAGTGACATTGTCAACCACAAACACTTAGCACCAAGGCAAGATTTTTAAATTGATACAAATTTATTTCATTACTCTGTCCAGCCCTAAGACAAAACTTACATGAAAAAGAACAGAAAAATAAGTCATTCATTTATTCAACACATTTATTGTGCACTCACATGAACCAAGTATAGATGACTAGAACATAATCAAAGAGCTCACAACACTTTGGAGAATGACAGAAAAACTAACTATAGTTTAAATCAGGCCATTTCTCTGGTTAAAGATTCCTTGCCAAGAAACTGACCCTTCTGTGGGCTTTTGAAAGAAATGACTTTTATAAAACTTTTTTTTAGAATCCCAGGAGAAATTTAAGTCCTTGTTAAACAAAGGGACTGTCTACATTGCCCCAGAAAACTAGCATCTCTTTCCAAGACAGGTTGATTTTTAGCATCAGATGCCTATTAAGCCTACCTGAACTCTGATTCAATCACAATTCAACCAGAGCAAAGGAGCCTCCCCAGCAAATCTGAAGGCAATTTCTCAAAGGAGGATATACAAGTCATTGCCAATGAGCAGGAGAAAAGTGACAATAGAAGAACAGAATGAGCAAAGACTTTATTACTTTAAGACTTTATTACAATATGCAAAGACTTTATTTAGACGTCTTTCAGATCCAGACAATATATATTTTAAATGAGGCTTTGATATTGCATATTGTGCGTGCTGCTCTGTATGACTTCCCGTCATGTTTGCTTAGGCAAAGCAATTTTTCTGCTCTTCTCCTTTCTGGGTCAGCCTGGTTGGAACAAATCAAATTCTTCTCCCTTTCTCTCTCTTTCATACATCATCATTTAAGATCACCAAGAATTTGTGTTCTGGAACCTGCCCTTGTCTTCTTGTACAATATCAGTTTATTTCTGAGCAGCGTTCATTGAAGGAGAACACTTTTTACAGGTTAATCAGGGAAATTGCACCGGCTGACAGCAACAGCAAACTTATCGATTGAATGAAAGTCTCAGGAACGTGTGTGCCATTGGCTTCAGCGTGGAATTATTTGCAAAATCGTAGAGCTTTGATTCAGCTGAAAGAAAAATTAGAATACAACTTCATAAATTATTTATATGGAATGAGGCAGGAAACCAATGACTTTGTAAGTTTTTTCCTAAGGGATTTTGACCTCAGAAAACTCCCCAAAGCGGCCGGCATTCATTTCTGTGAAAAACACTCATCTCCGCACTTGAAAAAGCTGAACATTTCCTTTGCTCGCTCTTTGCAGCTCCTTGAATGCTAGAAAAAAAGGGGTAAACACAAAGCGGCTGGAACAGCTCTGGGAAGAAAACACAAAGGCAGCAAACTGCCTTAATTGATCTCCTCACATAAAATCCAAAAACCCAGAGGCTATCTTTAGTGCAAGACATGTCCACGCGAAAACGTTTCCAGTTACTCAGGAAAATCAAATCTTCTATATACAACAATCTTCAAGGAACAAAAAATATTTCATTAGGGTTTTAATGGGGAGGGCTCAAGTGAAAGAATCCTCATCCTCTCTTTTTTCAAGGCTTCTTGACAAAATAAATAAAATTAAAAGCTCTTTACAGTATTGTCATTTTTAAGAAGTTTCCCTTCTCTGTGATTTTGGAGGGTGAGAAGTAAAATGAATGTTTAGGAATGTTTTTTGAAGAAGCTGACTTTGAATAACAGAGCATAGTATGACCAGGAAGGGTCCAGGGTGTGTGTGTGTGTGATTCTTTTTTAATTATTCTACACTTCTTGTGCCCAATAACAGTTAAGAGGACAACTGAGAGGTTGTTGCAATTATTTACCAAAATGTAGATGAAGAATGCTACTTTTATAAAAATGTCTATGATTCATCAGTACTTGCTAAAATTCAGGAACACTCAGTTGCTGCGAATGAAATGTGACCACCAATTTCCAGCACCTCCTTGTGCTCACACATCGTGCCCTGCCCTGCCCGTCACCCTCCCGCAGAGACACACCCCTGCCCCCTGCTCCGTGGAAGAGAAGAGGGAGGAAAATCGGATAAGATGATCCTTTTCAGAACGGTCCTTAAATCTTATGGATTTTTACTGATTTTTTTGTTGTTGTTTCCTTGCTCTGTCAGTTACTGAGAGAGCGATTTCACTGTGCAGGTAAACCTGTTTCTCCTTATAATTCTCTTTTTGTTTTACAGTAGCTCCCCCTTATCAGCGGGGGCTACATCCCAACACTCCCAGTGGATGCCTAAAACCACTGATACTACTGAACCCCATATACACTATGTTTTTTCCTATGCATACATACCTAGCATAAAGTTTCATTTATAAATTAGGCACAGTAAGAGGTTAACAAGAATAACTAATAATAAAATAGAACAGTTATAACAATATACTGCAATAAAAGTTAGGTGAATGTGGTCTCTCTCTCTCTCTACTGTACTCATCCTTCTTTTTGTGATGAAGAGTTGGAATGGGGCAAAGTGAGATTTCGTCACACAGCTCACAACGGCACAAAATTTAAAACTCGTGAATTGTGTGTTTCTGGAACCTTCCATTTAATATTTTCTGACTGTTGACCACAAGTAACTGAAAGTGGGGAAGGTGAAATGGCAGATACGGAGGGGGGGGTTACTGTGTATATTTTGAGTTTATGTTTACAGTTATGAATTTAGATTCCTTGTGAATTGAACCTTTCATCATTATACAGTGATCCCCTTTCTCTACTAGTGGTATTTTGCCTTGAAGTCTATTTCTTTACGTTATTAATGCAGTTATACCTGATTTTTTTTTTAAAAAAATTTTACGGATAATACCTTTTTTCATGTCTTTACTTTCAACTTTTCTGAACCCTTGTGTCTTAGATATGTCTCTTGTAAACATCGCATAGCTAGATTTATTTTTAATTCCAGACTAGCAATCTTTGTATTTTAACTAGAGCACTTAATTCATTTAAATGTAGTAGAAATACTGCAATCACATATACAAATATAATTATTTAATATAATTATATTAATGTTTAATTATAAACATTAATATAATTTTTTGTTTCTTCCATCTTATTTTGTGATTTCTATTTTTCTCATCTTTTCAGTCCCATTTTTCTTCTTTCTTGTGGATCAATGGAGGATTTTTTCTCATTCCTCTTTTTTTCTTTTAATGTTTGGAATCTAAATACTTTATGCTTTCTTCTATTAATCATTACCCTTGAAATTTTAATATTCATCCGAACATATCAAAGTCTGACTTTAATCAATAGATCAATCTCTTTACCCTTCTCTGAAACAACATAAGACCTTAGAACACCTTAACTCTGATAATTCTCCAAAATTTTATGCCATTATTATGGGATAATTTAGTTCTATTGTTTGTGTGTGTGTTTTAATCTCCTACAAGAATTTAGATTAGTATTATTTTATACCAGAACATTTTATATAGAATCAACCACATTTTTACCACTTTCTTTGGTTGTCATGCCTTCTTGCATAAAGCCATCCATCAGGAATCACTACCTTGGTCTGGAATATATATTATAGGTTTTCCTTTACTGAGGGTTTTATTTTAAAATGTCGTGTTTGCCCTCATTCTTGGAGGACATTTGTGCTCTATGCATAATTCTAGCTCCACAATTATTTTCTCTGGGTGCACTGATGCTTATATTTAACTGTCTCCTGGTTTCCATTGTTGCTGCTGAGAAGTCTGCTATCAGCCCATGCTTTTTAAGTAATCTGAGTTTTCTTGCAAGCTGCTTTTAAGATCTTTGTTCTGTAATTTCATTATAATGTGTAGGTGTAAATTTCTTTTTTTTATTAATTTTGCTCAGGATGTATTGGGCTTCCTGAATCTCATGATTGGTTTCTTTCATTATTCTGGAAAATTCTAAGCCATTATCTCTTCAAGTATTGTTTCATAATTCACTCTCTCTCTGCTCTTATTTCATAACTGATTAGATATGTAAGACTGTCTTACATATCTCTGTCCTCCAAGTCTCTTAAACTTCCTTTGTCTCTTGCTATATTCAGAGTAATTTACTTAGCTCTACTTTACAATTTATTAAATATCTCTTCTTATATATAATTTGCCATTAAATCCATCCACTGAATTTTTAACTTCAATGACCAGAGTTTTCATTTCTAATATTTATTTACTTCTTTTTCAAATATGCTTAGTCCTGCGTTTAATACTATCTTACTCCTTTTTTACGTTTCTAAATCCTGCCTTTTCAATCTTTAAACTTATTTATTTTATACTTTGTATCTGATACTTCGAATGTCTGAAGACTTTGCTGGTCTCATGTGGTATTTCTGCAGCCTCTTGCAAATGGTGCTTTATTTCCTTACCTATGTTGTGTTATATATGTTTCTTTCCGGTTTTTTTTTTTTTTTTTTTTTTTTTTTTTTTTTTTTTTTTTTTTTTTTTTTTTTTTTTTTTTTTTTTTTTTTTTTTTTTTTTTTTTTTTTTTTTTTTTTTTTTTTTTTTTTTTTTTTTTTTGGTGTGTTTGTGAGCTTATATTCCTTGGAACTTAATCAATAGGCTTTGTTGCCTGTGTTGAAGGGTATTTCTATTTCACTCTTACACTAAGGATTATCCCTGGGAATCCCAGCTTTATGTGGTGGTGTAGTGACATAGGCTCGTCACCTTAAGGAAGCCCCACACTTTAATCTTCTGTCTTTTGCTCTACCTGCAAATCTAGTGAAACCAAAGCTTAAGGTCATTTGGATCTGGGAAGTGTCCTTAGGGCAAAAGCCAGCCTCAGTACTCTTGTTTTCTTTTCTGGGTTCCCATTTTTACTTCATTTTTGGAGTTTGAAGATTTCTTACTTTCTTGTCAATTCCTTGATTCATTTAAAATATGTTTTCTATATTTCATGTAGCACTGTTAGTTGATTTTTGGAGAAGGGTCAGCCCTGGGATCTAGTTTCTATACTTCCCAGGAAATGTACAGAAAAATACACTCACAGGTTCACATCCTCCAGTAACTCTGTGTTAAGGTCCTTTGACTTGGTGAAGCATCAAACCATTTTAGATCAGAGCATCAGAACAGTTATTTATTTGAGTTCTCTGTTTCTGATAAGTATTCTAGAAAGCTCTGTTTATTGGTAGTTGGTATCGTTGGTTAATACTGCTCCAGGGACATTCCTAGACTTTCAGTCCACAAAGACAAAAAAGCCCATCTCAGCAGCTCCAAGGCTTCTCAGGCCTGAGCCCACAGACCCCACCCACCAGAAGGTTTCACTCCAATACTTAGGCTCTTGGTGCTGCAAATTTCTCCAGAAACTCCTGCTGTTGGGTTTCTTTCATGGGTGACCCTTACTAAAAAATGTCACACATACAACCAGAGCTACTGACCATCAGAAAGGTAAATTCAGATACACCCTTCCTTTTGTCTCCTTCTTGGCACTTGGAAAGATCCTCCTCTGTATACAGCTAACCAACCCAGGCCAATCAGACAGAGAGAATAGTGAGCAGAGCTGGATGACTCCATGGAACGTGCTGGGGGTTGTTCTAGAACACCTTTCATGGGCAGTGGACCTCCGGCCGCTGCTTAATCAATTGCTGTTGTGTAATATTATGCTCCAAACTGTGGTGATTACTGTTTTCAACTCAGTTAAAATACCCCTTTCATAGTATCTCATTTATAATAACAACAATAGTAATAAAAATGGATTTAAAATAAATAAAAAATAGAAATTATAAATAAAAAAATTAAATGAATGTTTGCATTCCATTTTTCTTAAAAGAACAAGTCACTTTTTAGACAGAGATGCTCATGTGCTCGGTTCAGCAAGGTTCAGACCAGCAGCAGCACTGGCCGTGTGGTGCAGTTCTGCCCAGGATTGCAGGAACCGAGTGCTCTAAGCTCTGCAATGGGCACTTTCTCCCACAGACCACTCAGAAGTTTGCCCAGGCCCAAATTCTGGACCTGATGGGCTGGTGCTGATACACATAAAGCAGCTAACATATGCCTGCTGGATAGGCTTGCATAGCACACAAATGTATTTTGTTTCATTCATGTATCCATTCATTCACTCCCTGCTTCAGGCAGACAGAGGGCAGGCACAGGTAGAGAAGGAAAGGAGTGTTTGGCTTCACAAAACCTGCATCCGTGTGGTCCAGAATGGGGACGAGAGGACTGAAGATGAAGCCAATTGCACACAGTTTATTGGCGATGTCCCCTGACATCATTCTTCCATCCCTCCCAACTCCTGTGAGTAGCACCCCCCTCACCACCAGATGCATGGCCCCTTTGAATTTCCATGTGGAAATTAAACGCTAAAGCCAAGGCTGTGGAAGCACACAAGCAGAGTTCAAAATTCTATCTGATCAGGAACAAACTACTTAATGTCGTCTTATTTTCAGATCGGTAACATGTTGCTTGTGATGATCATCGGAACCAACCTGCATAAGGCTCCTAGCTTAGCCATTGTTTGTGTTAAGCCTAGACAGTCGTAGTGTTAGTGACAATAAGTGATAACAATAATAGATTAAGCTTGACTGCTATTAGTCATATTAACAGACAAGAACAACATTTAAGTTCAAAGATTTCAATTATGTAATGAGATTTTGAACAGATTTTTTAGAAGGATTTTTTTTTAATTATTCGACGAGGCTTTTACACAAAGCCTGCAGGTGAACGCGTTTGCCCCAGCCATCGGTCTTCACAGAAAGTGGCTGATTTGGCTTCTTGCTGAGTTAAAGCTACGAAAGCTTTTCTCGGGGCATTTAGGACTCATCACCGAGGACTAGGAGAGAACTGCGGGTTAACGCTGGCTCCCGGCATCATTGTGAACAAAGTTAACGCTGCAGCTTCTCTCCAAGACACGGCCACATGGCGAGATTACAATGAAAGAGCCCAGGCTGAACATTTGGGAAGCTGACAAGAGATTCAAGTTGTCTGCAAGTATTCGGGAAGGATGCAGCTAAGTGGCGGACGAGAATGACCTAGAGGAATGCTGGAGTACTGAGAGGCGAGGGACTGGCTGCTTCTCCAGTGACTCATTTCTGAAAGCAGCGTGCGTGCCTGTGGCCCCACGTCACCACCGGGACCGCCACAGAAACGCTTGTTTTAAAAAAACGTTCAAACTAGGTAAGGGAGAAATATTGGCAGAGGACGTGAAAACCCTAAATTAGGTGGCTGAATTGGATGTGACGGTGAGCAGCATTTGAAATAGCCTTTTTAGAAAAACAACTCACTTGAAGGTGAACACAGGGACAAGTCCCCAACTGGAATTTAACTGTAAAATGATCAGCGCTTCGAGAGTAGATTTGACTATGCGGAATGACAAAAAGAAGAAGAATCATCTTGCAGCTATTTTTATCCTCTCCCGCCTTGACCTCTCTTCTTTTACAGTAATGGGAGAAACCGAGGCACAAAATTAGGATTTGTAGCGCAAAGATAGCAGATCAAAGGCACAAAGACAAGAGACAGAGGAGCCAGAACAAGACCCAGGTTTCTTATTTCCATCCCAGATTTACGTCCACCAAACGTTCCCACCCGCCTGTCTTACAAACTACATCACAGTTCCGATGGCAGCAGGGCCTGTTTAACGGCCTGTTCTGGTTCAGCAAATGAGAATGAGAATGCTCCGCATTTGTGAAGCGCTTCAGAACTGACAAGGGGTTTTCACATCTCCTACTTCATTTGTAAAGCTTGAAACAACTGGAATCGGCTGTTTGATGTTTCCCTTGAAGAGACTCCCAGTGCCACTCTCTGTTTCCCAGGGGCCTGATGTTACAATCCTCTTGGTGTCTGTGATGTTTCTGCTGCCATCCGAGGTCAAACTGGAGGGGAACAGGCACTTTAGTGGGTTTACTATTTTGTTTCTTCTTTGCTGTCTGCCGTAAGACCCTCTGTTTGGAAGGCTAAAAAAAAGGGGGGGGAAAGAAAGAAGGATGGGAGAAAGAGATGGAGGGAGGGAAGGAAGAAAATTTTCCGACACTAGCACTATTGTGAGTGCCCAGAGCCCCTTTGTAGAATTCCACTGCTCACTCACGTGTTGCTCACTCCTAGGGGAGTCAGCAAAGGACCTTGGTTAAAGACGAGAGCAGAGGGCAGTCAGTCTGGATCTCTGTGACTGTTGTGAGTGTTTCCAGAACATTAAATCAACCGCGAGCCTAAGTTGGCTTTTTATTAAATTGCTGTTATATTGTCAAAGCCTGCTGATCATGGGAATTGGGGATCCAAAGTCCTCATCTTCTAAGCTCTTCCTATGTAATGGTACTATTAACAGGGAAACTATTTTTTGTTGAACTGACGATTAGGAGTAAAAACTATGGCTTTATTGATTTAAAACAATAAGAGGCTTTCAGCACAAGTTATTTAAAATGCTTGTGGGAATTGTAAAAAGCCCCTCCAGGATTATTGGCTTTGGTTAAAATCCTTATTACATATTTTTTGTCTTCCGTGTCCAAATTATTACATTATCTTAAATCGAGGTCAGCTCCTTTTCAACCTTTTTGATCAGTGTGGCTCAAATAGTTCTTTGGTTTACCAGAAACACCAGAGCCATGCTTGGCTTTGGGCCGGCTCACACCAGCTCTGAACACAAGAGCGTTTGTTCAGGTGAGCGGAGCAAGATGACAGTGACACCAGAGCCTGCTGGCCACGGCCGCCTTCCCCACCATGAACTTGGACACTTCCCTCAAGGTGGTCACAGGAGAAACTGAGTGAGACAGCACTGAGCCAGCCAGCGCAGATTCACCATCACCCGCCAGAGAAAAACAATTCCAAACATTTGCTCCACATTCAGGGACCCCTAGAGTTGGAAGAGACATTGAAGTCCATCCTGTCCAATACCTTCACTTTACAACGAGGACTCCAGAACCCAGAAAGATGGAATAACAAATCCAAACATCACACTGGCTTTAGCGCTAAGATATTATTTTGCTTCTCAACTTTCAGTCCAATAATGTAATCTAACAATGCATTTTTTAAACTAATGTCACAATGGTGGTTGTATTATAATTCCATTTTCTTCCAAGAAGATCAGGAACTTTTGGCATATATATATTCCAGAATGAAGAAAAGCTGCAAAATTATAATCACAAAGAAAGAAAAAAGTAAAATCAAACTTCTTGGATTCACTGTTCACTGTCACGAAGAAGATGGATTTTTTTTTTCTTAACAGACTTTATTTTTCAGAGCAGTTTTAGATTCACAGCAAAATTCCCACCCCCACATATGCACAGCCACCCCCATTAACACAAGGTGGTATATTCGTTACCATTGATAAACCTACCTTGACTATCCTTTTCACCCAAACTCATTTAAAATTAGCTGTTAACAGAGATTATCCTGTATGTTGCCGTTGTCTAGTGAAAACACAGAAAAAGTACTAGAACCTTTGGTGAGTCCTTTAACCTTTCCTCTTGTAGTTAAATGGCGGGGAGCAAAGCAGACAGGTAAAAGTAAAGGGGAAGATTTCTAGGGTCCTTTCCGGCTTGCACACATGGGCGCTCTGTTGAGTCATGACAGTTAATTCCGAGTAACTCGTTCCCTCCTCCAGTGAGACCATCCAGAAATGCAAGCGTGGGAACAGGAGTGTCTACCTCCAGCTCCCACTGTTATTTTATCAACAATAACTTTCTCAAGGGACTTTGACAGCTAAATATGTTTATAGTTCAGCATCTACCAACAGCAACGTGAGACAGCAAATATTCTTAGTGTGTTTCTGGGATACACATATTCCAAGGCAATAGAGGAGGAGAATTTGTTATTTTTTTCCTCCGCATGCATGATTTCATGCATAATTTTAAAAATAAGGGCCCACTGCCTTCTGGTGGAGCCACGCTGTTAGTAGCCGTAACACCGTCTGACTAGCTGTGTTTGCAGAGGGGCTTTTTCCCTGTGTCAGAAAACTGCATGGCTTGGAGACTGCTGGAATCTCATGGAGGTGATTAATTACTGAGCATCTCGTCACAGATGTTTTCCTCTTCTTTCTCCTTTTGTGGGCCTTTTTCATTTCTTCCCCAGCCCTTCTCTCCTGCTCCATCCTGCGCAGTTCCTGTTGCCCCGTCGCCACCTCCCAGCTGTGGCTTCTCTCACGAAATTCTAGGCCACGACACAAGCAAAAAGGTGTTTTCATCTCACGGTTCATTTACTGCAGTCAGAACAAAAAACAAAAGCAAAACATTTCTAAAACTGCCAAGCACTTGGAGGAATGTCTACTTGCTAAACTGTCGCCTCACTCTGACCCTTGTCCCCTTTTCAAGATTTTCACTGTTCTGGTGACACTTAGGTGGTCACATTGATGGAAAATATAGATTCAAATGTGAGCAGGTTCTTTTTCTTTTGTGAGAGGTTTTTTGCATTTGCTTTTTTTTTTTTTTTGCTTTATCAACAGAATGTGCGATACCAAGTAAAAAATACCACCACCTCTTAGACAATTGCATCTAAGTGCAAATAGTTTCACATACTTTTCTGTTTCCTTAAATAGCTTCCATGGCTCCTTTTCTCAGGACGGGAGTGTAGCTGAGAGGTCGTAATGGTGACAAGAAGTAGAGCCACATTGCACACCTGGGGATGTTAAAACTGGCTTCTCCAGCCAGGCATGCTTCCTCACACCCCTCCTCCCCTTATTTTGTTGGGAGAGAAAATAGCAAAGGGTTATCTTTCCTGCTTCCTGGAGTTACACTATAAAGCCAACAGTTAGAGAAAGATCTGTTGCTATTGTCTCAAAGGAGTTCTCTGTACATTAGACCAAGATACTGAATGTGTGGGATTGGATCACCTACATCAGAAGCTTATTAAAATACTGATTCCTGAGGGCCAACCCAGAGCCACACTAAATTAGCCAAGTGGGGGTCCAGGCAGCAAATCTGTATTTTTAACAAGCTCTCCAGTGATTCCAATGCACGCTGCCTAACATGCTAAACAGGTTGTTCCTGACTTTTGACAACCTGCCGTTTTCATCTTCCCGTCCCCAGTGCCGACGTGTTCGATGCATGTTTCTTGGAAGAATGACTACTCTATTAGATGCTTTTAAATGACTTCATGGCCCACACATGGAAGAATTTACCCTAAAGCAAGGCTCCCAGTAGAAAGAGAAAAAGCGAAACTAAGACTTCTTGGCAATGTTGGATTGAAGCTTTGCTTTCTGGCTGGGTGTTTTCTTGGTTTCACTAATGTCAACTGCAACCTTGTGTCACTGCTCTTTGTCAGGAGCAAACATAAAGAGAGACCACCAGAAACAGCTAGTAGCTTGGCTCTGCCTCCTGGAAGTCTTTCTAGAGAGAGGTTGTATATAAAAGTTATGTATAAATGAATAGACTCATAAATAATATTTCAGAACATCATGGCCCTCATCCACTATGTTTGGTATTTCCCTGTTCAGGAACGGGAAGGTGGACTCATTTCAGTCTGCTGTTCTGCATTCAGTTGAGAAGTGGGCAGCCTGGTGTATGAGGGGACACTTCTGCCCCTGTATCCCTGTGTGACCTTGCATGGGCCAGGTCCCTGAGCCCTGGTTTGCACATTTTAAAATGACAGATGAACTGCAGAGTCTCTACAATCCCTTAGAGCCACAGGATTGTAAACTCCTGTGTAAGTGTAGATGTGTTCCCTGTGACCCCGTTCCCCATGACCCTGTTCCCTATGACCCCATTCCCCGTGACCGGGTAGGTCCTGGACCACACTTCGGATCTCCTAAGGAAGCTTCCGTGGAGCTGAAATAAGGTTGATAAGCTGCTTCCCACAGACAGCGGAGCCCTCGGAGTTTTACTTCCTTTTCAGAATATCTGGTTAATGTCTTTTAGGGTGTGACTCATATTTCTTTGTTGTCCGAAAGGGAGTCAGAGAGGGACAAAATAAAGATACTAAATAAAATGTTTTCAAGAATATCCCAAAAGAATAGAGGTGGGGAAAAGTCATGCTGGAATTTAAGCCTCTGAAAACATTTGGCAAAACACTGCATTCTCCCTGCGTGTTCGTTACGAATTTTCACATGAGCTCACAGTGTTCCCAGGACCCACCACACCCCGGGGCCCCTTACAGCCTCTACCTAGGAGGATGTCGTTCCCAGCAGTGCAGCCGAGCCTCTCAGGATCATCCGCAGCTGCCATTTGCTTAGTCCGAGAGATATCCAATTCCTCCCCCGGAAGAGAATCGCGCTTTCGTTTCCCTTTTGGGGCAGCATGTCCCAAACTACACAGCCAAGGTCTTCCTCCTAGCGGGAGGCTTATTCTCCACAGGATCTGCAGACAGTGAGAAAATTTATCTGATCTTGAACCATTGTGGTTGAACAACTGTATAAATGTAATTGAAATTCATGTGTTTCCAGATGAACTTGGACTTCCACTCACACGTTGCATTGGACACGTTTACAAAACTCAGAAAATCCTGGGTTGTCCGATAATTTCCCAAAAGTTGTTCTTCTTCTTCTTCTTGTTGTTCTTCTTCTTCCTTTACCTTCATCCTATTTGGGACAAAAATCCCTGGGTCAGAGATTTTACCCATTCCCATAAATATGACTTTTTGAACCTCCCAAAGAGGCAGAAAGGAAGCCAAATGTGATTACTCAGCCTCTAAAATTTCATCACGTGGTGATTCATCAAAGAAACTGAAGGTCCTGCACATTTCTGAACTCAAATATGCCTTCCGAGAGGCTCCCGCCCTGTTGCTTTCATGAAGAAAGATTCAGAAAGAGCTTTGCACACCCGGACGGAACGGGTGACTGGGCTGCCGCTTCCTCTGTGTTCCCCTGGCCACGGTGGCCGTCTCTGTGTTTAAGTAAGTTTAGTCTCACCTTTTCTCCTCTGCCTCATATTTGCTGTTATTCTGGAAACTATACAACCTTTGCCTGTGTTCTGCCTGCTTAGTAATACTTTTTTAGGATCATTTGCAAAGGTCATCAGGCAAGCAAAAATTTTACTTTGTTTCAAATCCCTGCTGGGCCAATGGCCAAGTGACCTTGGGCAAGTCAGTTAGTATCTCTGAGCCTCTAATTCAGCAATTCTCACTCTTGACTATACATGAAAATTACCTGGGGAACTTTAATAAATGCTGATGCCTGGGCTCCATCTCCAGACACACTTGCTGGTCCGTTTGGCTGGGGGCTGACCCAGGCTTCTGTATTTGGAAAGCTCCCCAGGCATTTCCACTGTGTAGCCAAGGGTGCCAACCGCTGCTCTGGGTTCTTGTTCTTCAAAATGGCTTCGTAGGCCAGCAGCATCAGTATCGGCTGGACACTTGGTTAAAAATGAAGACTCTAAGATTCCACCTCGGACCTACTGCATCAGAATATGCATTTAACAAGACCCCAGACCAGGCATGGTGGCTCATGCCTATAGCTAGCACTTGGGGAGGCGGAGGCAGGAGAATTCCCTGAAGCCAGGAGTTCAAGACCACCTGAGCAACATAACAAGACCCCTACAAAAAAATTTTTTTCAATTAGCTGGCATGGTGATGTGTGTCTGTAGTCCCAGCTACTCTGGAGGCTGAGGTGGGAGGATCATTTGAGCCAGGAATTCCAGGTTATAGTGAGCTATGATTGGGCCACTGTTGCCAGCCTGGGCAACAGAGTGAGACCCTGTTTCTAAAAAAAGAAAAAAATTTAAATAAAATTTTAAAAATTTTTTTAAAAATTAAAAACTTTAAAACAAGACCCCAGATGATTCATAAGTACATCATAGTAAAAGAAGTAAAGCTCTAACTCCTTGTCTGTTAAAGACAGACAATAACATTCATGATGTGCTGAGTTTTGTGCTCCATGTTTCTCCCAGAGTAATCTGAAACGGGGACAGAGAACTTGCATATATAGCACATCTCTTAGGACCTTAGCCTGTTTCAAAAAGCTCTGGTTAAGAGACTGGGTGGGTTTTTGGGGGGCTAGTTATCATTTTATGTGGTTTTCATAAGAGGCTGATTGTTAGCATTGAAACAGCCACATAAAATGGTTCTACAAATTTAGTATCTTCCTTTGATCTCAGAAATTGGACCTCCCCCCCCCAAATATTTAATAAAATGTGCCTCCTTTTTCTATCACATTTTAGTTTTATTTGGGAGTTCTACATCTACTCTAATTGACAGACTGATTTGAGAAACAGTGATGCAGTGGTTTCTAGGATGGGTATTAGTAAAATAAATGAACAGAAACGGTGTGAGTTGTGCTTAACCAGTCAAGGAAGTTTGTTTGCAGGAATCAACAAACCATGACCCATGGGCCGAGCCACCTATTTTAACAAATAAAATTTTATTGGAACACAAACCTGCTCATTTACTTAGTTATTGTCTAATATCACATTCACAGTACAACGGCAGCACTTAGTAGTCGTGATTGAGACTCCATGGCCTGCAAAGCTTAAAATAATGCTACCTAGCCTTTCACAGAGAAGTTTGCTGATTCCTGGTCTAGAGCAACCACTAAATGAGGCCAAGGTTGGGTGTTTGCTGGCCAGCTGGGCCCATTTTTTGACTTGGTTCCATGACCCACTCTGTGCACCTAATCCCAACCAGATACAGAGCAGCTGTGTGGTCACACGGAGCCAGGCAGAGCACCCAGGATGAGTCCATCTGCCTTCTGGGAACAGATAAGATCAAGGGAACATCCTCTTTGTACGTGGAAAGCAGTATTTTTCTGTCAAGTTGGCGGAAGTTTTCCTTGCGTTTCTACCTAAAATGTCCACTTTATAAGGTACTGCATTTCAAAATAGTATTGGAAAGGTGCCTTGTACGAAAACCCCAAGTTAAACCGAGAAACACAAAAGATTTTCGAGCAAGGTGGAAAGCAGGGAATCATTGCTTAGAAAAAGTGAAAGGTAAACTAATTTGGTACCAGGCTTTTCTGAGCAAGAGATTCCTTCCTTGGGGAAAGTTTCAAGCATTTAGAATATAGACATTAAGCCAATTTTGGATTATATCAAAGAGTTCCTCTCTTCTCTCGCTCTCTCTTTTTTTCCCTTGTCATTGACCTACAGAGAAATCTAGAGTCATATAAAATTTGATACCTGCTCTTTGTCTGAGAAGCAGTTGTTGCTAACTGTGAATCAGTAATGTTTTGTGCAACAGGAATTAAAAGAAGAGAGAGGTGGATGAGGGGAGGTAGAAAAAATCTCCCCAAACTTGGGTTCTTGAAACTATATGCTCCTTTGACTATATCTCATATTTATAAATTTAATTTTTTTTCTCTTGTAATTCTTTTGGGTCCCTTCTATCATCCTGGTTTGGCTTCTGTTTCTTGTGGTAGGTGCTTATGAAGCCAAGAAGTTAGTCATTAGGGAGTCCAACAAGGTCCATGGATAGCAGCTTGATTAAACTGAAGTCTGGTAATTAGCTATTGCCTAATCCCATCCAAACAGCGTTTCTAGGTCTGCAATGGTGATGAATAGTGAAAGTTCCAAGTGGGGGGAAAACAAGAGAAAAGATACTAGCAGTCTTGTGTCTAAACAGATTGTTCAAATTATATTCCTGCTGTTCCATTTTGCAAGTTTTTATCAAAATGGAAAATTCGAAGTCTTTTCATAATCTCTCTGCACACAGTTTGTGTTGCCAGTTTATTCTCTCTGGTACGGGGCTGGCTCAGCTGTGGGTCTCTGGCATGAAGATACCAAAATGTGGCTAATCTGCCTTCAGAGCAGAACTCAAAAAAATGCGTGATTTAAAAACTTACGATCACTTCCTAGGAATAATGATGCCCTTTTGTCAAATCACTGAAAGAAGTAGATTATTTTTCCAAAGCATTTTTGATTCTTTTTTTTAAGTGTTCTGGAATTTTTTTATAAACAAAATCAGTTTGGTGGTTTTGACTGAATTGACCAGTAATGAGTTTTGCTATGAGCGAATTGGATGTCAGGAGATTGCAAGAGAAGTAACAGATGTGAGGATCTCTGTTTACAAGAAAGACACTTTTCTCTTTGGCCACTATGTGTAAGTTATGAGAGAGGTTAACATTTTCTTTTCTTGATATGTTTACATGGAGTTTCTGGAAATCATTGCAAGAATACTGTACATGACAAGAGTTTCCCAGGGGCAATAGATGAGAGATTTAAAGATGAAACTGGCCTGTGCATCAGGGATGGGAAAGGATTCCAGGCCCTTCATATGCTTTGTGAATTAATGTCTGTGTGCATTACCCTCTTAATACAGCGCGGAGCCCAGCAGTCTTGTGAGCAACTGAAGTTAGCTGTGAAATACCGAAGGCCTCCCTCAAGTTTTTGCTATAACCTTCTTCCACTTTATTTTTAATTTTGAAGTTTTAAGTAAAGATAGTTTCTTGACTCACGTTTTGCCTTTTTCCAGATTTTGCATCAGATGCTGTCATGGCCATAAATCTCACTAAAGGCCAGCGCTGTGCAGATCTTCCTGTCCACATCCCGGGGTGCAGGCTCTGTGCACTAATCCTGGGATTCCAAGTCAGTCGTAGAAACTGCAGCCTAAGAAGTTTTGGGTTTTTCCCCAGTTGTCAAACTAGGATAAACCCGATTTTAATGTCTGGACATTTCCTGTCCCTTCCTGGCAAGTCCCAAAAGGAAACCAAAGTTCTGTCCTTTAGCTCGCTTGTTGTGTTCTCCTGAGAAGTTGTGGCCAATAATAATAAATGAAATGTGTAAAGGATTTTGCAGTTTGCAACACACTTTGACTCATCTTTCTTAATCCTTGCTGTAACCCTGTGAATGAGGTATTATCATCTCAATTTTACTAATCAGGAAACTCAAGTCCAAGGAAGCTAAATACATTTCTCTGGGATTTCACAGCTAAGCAGCAGAGGTTGGATTCAAATTCTGATCCTCTGATTCCAAATATCATTCCCTTTCCGCTGCAGTAGGCTGCACACGTGTAGGGGACCATGCAGTGAAGACAGCCCGTGAAGCAGAGTCCCCAGGTGTGACAAAGAAGCCTATGTAACTGCAGAGAGAGAGGAAGCAAAAGTGTTAGGATGGAAAAGGAGAATGGGCGTACAGGAAGCAAGGAAGTAGAGAGAAAGGTCATTAAAAAGAAAACAAAATCATGACTTTGAGTCAAGCCCCTTACAGAAGAGCTGCTCACCCTCTTTCTGTTTTCTGATGCTCCCTGCATAGCCTTTGTCAAGATTTGGAAAGATCTGTTGAAAGTAGGAAGGTATAAGGTGTCTTCTGTACTTCCCTCTATATCACTTTTATTACCTATAAAGGGCCAGCGAGTGAATATATTAGGCTTAGCAGGCCAATGGTCTCTGTCTCAACTACTCCACTCTGTTGCTATATGGCGAAAGCAGCCATACACAATACATAAGCAATAGCATGGCTGTGTTTCAGTGAAATTTATGTCAGCCAGCTGGAGACCACAGTTTGCCGGCCCCTGCCTTGGAACAATGGCTTTCACCCTCAGCTGCACATTGCAGTCACCTGGGGGACGTTGGAAACTACCATTGCCTTCTGGTCCTTCCCTACAATAACCAAATCTTTCTGAAGTAGGGTCCAAGTAACAATATATATTTTTAAAGCATCTCATGAAATCCTAGTATGAAAGCAAGATAAAGGATCACTGTCCTAGATTCTAATATAGTAGGTTCCAAAAAGTTATGGTCCCTGGGATAGCAACCTCAGCATCACCTGGCAACGTGTTAGAAATCAAATCCTCAAGCCCCACTGCAGACCTGCTGAATCTGAAACTCAGGGATCAGGGCCCAGAAACTCTGTGTTAACAAGCCGCAAGCACAGTCGGGTTTAAGAACCACAGGTCTAGGACCTGGAGAACAAGCATTCAGCCCTATAGCTCTCGCTTGACTCTTGCTCATAAGTAAATCAGGCATAATGTATGCGCTAGAGCCAGCACTGGACCTTCCATGAATACTCCAGTTTCAAGCCCACTTTCTGCCCTTCACTTCCCCTCCTCGAGGCTCAGAGTCTTCATCTACAGAAAGGGTGATACTAATATTTATACCTGTATTGTGCTTACGGTGATCGAATGACAAAATGTGTGTGAAGGCAGTGAAGCAACTTAAACACCACGCAAATGTAATGATTTACTGCTGTTGTCATGAGGTGGAAGGATGTGCAGTTATTGTTCATGGGCTTGCTCCATGGGTCTTGGTCCAGGCGGTGGCTGTGTTCCAAAGGGTTACCAGAACCATGGTGGTTCTGCCCTCTAGAGGGCAATAAAGGGAAGAAAACAGAACGAGAGAGAGAAGTACCTGTGTAGACAAGGTGATGGGGAAGACACCACCATACACAAGCAGGAAAAAGCAGTTAGAAATGAGGCTGACGGGATATGCTGAGGGTCCATAAACCCTTATATGAAGTGGGAAAAGTGAGCAATGAGTCCTCCTGGGATATTTTTCCAGGCGTCTCAGAGCCACACTAGGTGGCGCACCTTGATATACGTTACCTGTCAAGAAGTAGTGCCAGCCACCAGCACAAACGTATTCAAAAAAGTCTAGATACTTTTATGAATAACACACATAGTTTGTTCCTTAGGCAAACTGGGATGCTTCGGAGGCAAATTTACAGTCCTTTAGATTTGACGTCTAAGTCTAAGGATAAATATTTGACATAAAATATCCCTTAAAACCTCTTTTAGAATATAATGTACTGAAAGAACCAGAATCTAACACAGTGTGGTGATTCCTGAGTTCTTGTGAGACCAAAACCAAGATAGCTGTTGTTTTATAAATGTGTGGACTAGAACTGAATGTTTCTAAAATAAAGACCCTTCGGGAATCAACTCTCTTATAGAGACTCTAGAGTTATGTGAACTTTAGGGAAAACATCCGTGCCAAAATCAGCACCATCTGTTAAATTCCCTCATCCTGTCTTCCTGTCTTACTGAAAGACCCTGCTCTCTCAACTCTCTCAAATGTGATTTTTTTCCCCTTCTTTGGTTCATCTGCAGCATAAAGGGTGGGGAGGAGAGGGTCAGAGAGGGGTTTGTCAATCTTTACTTGGACAGAGGCCCAGGAAGTGTTATTTAGACATTCTCTTATGTAGATCAGATATTAATTTTTATGAGTTAAATACCCTGCAAAGCATTTTGGGGGTAGATGCTGGGGAAAAGGTGAAATCGGTTAAAATGAGCCATAACACAGCAGAACTGCAGGTGTAACACTTGGAGTCCAGTTGGGGGGCCGGTGGGAGGATTCCCTCTAGTGGGGGTTGTTACCCTTCTAGCTTTGCTGAAATTTTTTAATCCCAAAGGATACGTCTAGGCTGCTTTTCTCAGGGCAGATAGCTGCCTTAGTGCCTAGATCTGTTGAAATATGAACCAAGCAGGGTGTGAAATGGCTCAAAATATGCTGATTTCCAGATGTTCTTTGATTCTCTCAAACACAGATTGCCCCCAAAGACCATCCCTAGCTGGTGGAGGCCGGTGATTACTCATATTTCTTTCCATGATCAAGGCAATAATTTTAAAGCCCCGTAGTCTTTCTCATGAGCCTGTGTCTGGGTCTTGTCTAGGTCATATATTACTTCTCAGTATGAAGATTGCAGAGTCTCACTGGATTGGGCTGTAAAATATCTGCACATCAATGCTGGTTTTTTAATTTGTTGCTCTTCCCAGGATGGAAAACCTTTCAGAAATATGAATGAAGGGTTGGTGCTCTATGTGGTGACCTTCTGTGAAAGACAGGTCATGGAATATCTACTTTCTCTACAACAAATAAAGGAAAACAAGGAGAGTAAATGTGAACGTGTTTCAGAGAAAGTAACAAAATAATAATAATAATAGTAATCCAAAAACAATGAGTTTGTGTTCACAGAAGAAAATAAATCATTTGTAAAACATAGTTACTACTAACATTATTACTAAGTTCCAAAATCTCATTCACTTGAGAATTTAAAAAAGAAACCCAGAGTGTGACTAAGTTGGGATCACAAATGCTGAAACTTCTGGGAGGTTCTTTTGAATCTGTTTTATGATATCTGGGTAAAATAAAGAAACCCTTCTAGAAACCCTTACAAAGCGTGCCCTTCCACAGGTTAAATGTCTACCACTGGATAGGGAGTATCACAGGGGGGAAAGCATTTCCACACATCCTTGCACTGCTACCCTGTTGAGAGAGAAATCTGCGACCACCCACCTCACCTTCCCCTAAGCATTTGAACTGACACATTTCCCCCCATTTCTCAGAAGGAGAAATAGGACAGAACTCTTCAGGGAGAGTTCTTCAAAAGCCTTCTAGCTGGGTTCACCTGATAGCTCTGGCCCACACGGGAAGCGAGCTTAATGGATCGAAGCCTTAATTTTCCCATCAGTAAGATGCATAAATAGTACCTGTTGAGGAAAGGTTAAGTTTTTATCTAAAGCCACACTCTGGTTAGAGGTTAAGGGCACAGTAGAGACTTGAACCTGGCTGGTGCATTTAATCCATGATATACTAAAAAGCTAGTTGGGCAAGTTCTTCAAATAAATCAGATCTAAATTTAAACAATAATAACAGTATCGGATGTGATAAGACACAAGAGGCCCTCAGAACTGGGCCGAATGCATAGTGAGCTCTCTGTAAGTATTAGTTCCCATCTTCCTTCCTCTTCCTGCCTGTGCCACCTGCCACGCCCTCTCTCTCCTGGAGCACTCGGTGCATTCCGTGACCTTCGACAGAGCACAATAAGTATGGACAAAGGTGATCCGTGTGCCATTAGCACTTTCTGCTCTGATGATTGCTGCCGTGTCCTTTTGTTATTATCCTATTGTCTCTAATTGCAATAGACTTCTTTCCATGCCACCAAATAGCATTATAATTGACCTTCTTCGGTAGCAATGATCATTTTTAAAAAAATAGAAATCATATTTAGATGGTAAATGATCATTTTTGAGTAAGGGATTTGGGAAATAATCACAGCCTCCTTAGGGAAAGATTTCACCCAGAGATTGCTAATCTGCCTCTGGGGGTGACTGACACCAGAATTTGGGGGAACCACAAGCAGCACACAGTGCAGAGAGGACAGAGAACTGATGGCTCCAACATCGGAGTTAACCCATCCTCCTTCCTAGCACCATCTCTGCAGATGGCATAAACTCCTGGCACCAGATTCTTCCTGTCTGCATCCCTCTACTTCAGATGACATCCTTGGAGCCACACCACTCCTGCAGAGACTTGTCGAACTAACAGATCCAATAATTTAGCTATTCTTGGTACTGAGGTTTTCTGCCCAGCCATGTCCCATAATAAAAAGTGCTCCATAATAAAATCCTGGAATTCCATCTAGGACAACAGCATGCTCTGAGAAAACCAAGCTGGTGTTGGCCAGCCTCTACTGAGACCTAGCAATGCGCCATGAATGAACATATTCAATCATTTAATCCATATAACAATCCTAAATTTTACAGATGATGAAATGGAGTCAGAGTGGCCAGAATAAATTTCACCAATTTTAGAAGTCTGTCGAAAACCCATGTAAAATTGATTTCCATATCACATACTTGAGGCTGATTTGGGGACTGAGTCACCGTGAGAGATGGCTAATGTTTTGGAAATGTTTGACCCTGATATTTAGCTGGTTAGCCTTCTGTCTCGCCCTTGCCCGCAGCTGGACAAAGGAGTAAGACCATGATCTCTGTTCTAGAATGAAGCATGGTGCTCTAACCACTGATCCAGCTGGTAAATCCTGCATCCGTTAGTTAAAGGCTATTACCGTGGCTGCAGTGTGAAGGAGTATTATTTTAGGAGTTTTCTTTCCCGATCACTCCCTTCCTAACACTTGCTGTCATTCACATAGCCACACAATGTAACTTATCTCTTTGACAACTGACTTGGGGCCTGTGATAGCCAATCAGGGTTACGACCTCAGGAAATTTACTGCTAAAGAGAAAATAAATTGGATGTGAATATTTTGCAACTTAGGGTCAATGTGTTATTGGAAATTTGGGGACAAGAATGCATGAAAGAGATCAAAAGGTTGGAACAGTGATGCTCATTGTAGGTCAAAGCAGTAAAATAAAAGTGAGCTGAAATGGAATGAATTATTAGTACTTTTGCTCTAAACTTTCTAAGAAGAGCCATCTACAGAAACTAAAACCTGCATAATTTCTAAGTTTGCCAAAAGATATAAATCATGAAAAAATTCTCATTTCTCAGTAAAGTGGTACCCACCCAGCAGCTTATAGTTATCATAAAGGTTAAGAATGACTTAAATGGCAATTAGGGGAGGGGAGGGATGAGCAACAATGTAAAGAAACCAAAAACTCACTGCAATAACAGGACTGGGATTTGGGGGAAATTATTTTAATTGTGAAGTATTTGCACATTACTGGAAAATAATCCACCACTGAGTATGGAGGTTGTTTGTTAGCTGTGTAAATCCTCCAAACAACACACCAACAAATTAAGAAAAAAATATATCTCCCAATTACCAAGAAATTAGAAATTAAAAAATAAAAACCCAAAGGAAAGCCATAAAGCTAAGTGGAGATCATTCCACTCCCACAGCAGTGTTTCTGCAAATTAAAACCAAATTCTTAGAGGCATCACACAATTATCTGACCTTTGGGAGTTCCTCTTTCTTTAAAATCTATAGAGTTACATTCATCCTGAACACCTCCAAAGGCATGTATATATTGTGATACAGACATGTGTATATAGAACATGTGTAAATATGTAGATCACTATGTATATAGAACCAAAGAATGGTTCTACGTAAATAACACTCTTTATAGTGCCATTGTGCTTAAATTGAACCACTGTATAAGATTCTTAAGTTTCAATTACAAATCTTAACAGTTTAATAAGTGGGAGGAAAGAAGGCTCTAGTTTCTCTTTGTCCACAATGAAAAATGAGAAAATGATTACCAAGTGTGCAAATATTTGCTACACAGGAACATTTAATACATGTCTATATAAAAGGTTTTAATATACACCCTTTGCTAACATAACTAAATACTATTTGAAGAGATGTCTCTGGCCTCATTATTCATAAACACTTGGAAGACAATGGAAAAAATGCAACACTGGCTTATCTTCTATTGTTACCTCTTGCTTCTCATGTAATAATTTGTAAAATGAGGAGAACGTCCTTTTCAAAGGCACAGGTTATCGGTATTTAATGACAAAATAACAGCTAATTGCTAATATTTATTGAGTGTTTAGTCTCTCCCAGGCTTTTCCATACTAATAGTTTCTATAATTAAATCCATTGCACAGATGAGAAAATTTATCTGAAGACTCCTTCTCAACTCAGGCTAGCAGAAGTTTTCTTTTGCCTATTCGCTTGTTCCCTAAATATCACATTAAAGATTGTTATCATGCTAAGAGATATATCATCAAGACAAGCCTTAAATTTTTATCGGCATCAGTCTGATATCTTCAAACAAAATGGCAACTGGTATTTAAAAATTCAAATGAAAGTATCTTTTACAATTTGAGTAAATCTCAAAGCAATTTGAAAAATGGGTAAGGATTTTAGTGACATATGATTTCCTTGAGTAATGTCTCAGTTCACAGACCAGCAATTCATGAATGGTATTAATAAAGAATTAGGACTTATAATGGAAATCATTTTATATACCACATTATAAAACTGAGTCAAAGGTAAATAACAATATCTAATGTAAAAAATATCTGGGAATTAAAAACAAGACACTGAAAATTTGGGGAGAGTTAAAGTTATACTGTGAAATATTGTTTCTCAAAGCAGGGTCCCCAGATCACTGCATCAGAATCACTCAAATACTGTTAGAATGCCAATCATGGGTCCCATTACAGATATTCTGCATTAATATGCCTTTTTAAATAAACATTCCAGGTGCTTCATCTCACTCAAGTGTGATAGACATTGCCCTAAAATATAAGGAAGCACTTTGGGAAACTTGTATTTCTTTCATTCCAGTAGCTGAAAATATACTTTTGGTTATTTAATATAAGGCACGATTGTGGATTGAGTTGTGTATCCCAAAAAGACATGTTGAAGTTCTAACTTCACTACCCGTGGATGAAACCTTAATTGGAAATAGGGTCTTTGTGGATGTAACCAAGTTAAGACGAAGTCATATAGGAGAAGCGTGAGCTCTAAACCCAATGACAGGTGTCCTACTAAGAAGAGAATTTGGACACAGAGACCCAGAGGGACACACAAAAAGGGAGAACAGCCGGTGAAGACA
Source organism: Indri indri (assembly GCA_004363605.1). Classification (NCBI taxonomy): domain Eukaryota; kingdom Metazoa; phylum Chordata; class Mammalia; order Primates; family Indriidae; genus Indri; species Indri indri. The sequence goes on from RJWJ010001347.1 coordinate 136,632, forward strand.
GAGGCAGAGATTGGAGTGATGCGACTGGAAGTCAAAGGATGCCAAGCTAGGAAAAAGGAATGGAACAGACCCTCCCTCAGAACCTCCAGAGGGAACCAACCTGGCAGCTACCTCGATGTGAGACTTTTGGCCTCCAGAACTGAGAGAATAAATTTCTGTTGTTTTAAGTGGCCCCATTGTGGTATT